>OMLP01017316.1:0-20061 GCA_900302685.1 Spondyliosoma cantharus
CATTAGGAAGGCTGCTGAGACCTCTTTCACAAACACACACACACACACACACACACACACACACACACACACACACACACAGCATGGCCCAGTGTTGGGTACTGGAGGTCTGCTGCAGTCAGTGCCATCTGGGCGCCTACATGCTCCCAGATGTCTTCTCTGTAATTAGAGCCAGACCCGGCTCGGCCTGGTCCAGCCCAAATCCAACCTCTCATTTACAGAGGCCCTCCCTGAATACTTAAGAAGCTTTCCAAGACAGCGCTGGTCTTTAGAGGGACACCCTGCAAATGTATTTCTAATAGTATCACCATAGAAAGCTGGAAGACTTTAAGTAAGTTGGTTATAGATTTCATGACAAAGGTCATGAGTCTGTTTTGTTCTTACAGCACTGAGGGCACATGATATCTTCCTTTCCAACTTCACTGTGTCAAAAAAATAAACCTTTTTCTTATCACCGGGTAGGTGTTCAAAATGTCCATCGCCCAGGCGGCGGCCAAGGCCATGCTATCTGATGCCCTGCTGCAGGACGGCCCTGGGATAAACCGGATCCACCACCTGGAGCTGGAGCTTCCTCTGGACAAGGTCATCAAATTTGTGTCTGTCGGACTTCCGCTGATGCTGGTGTGCATGGCCTTCGCCCGCGAGATCTCCCTGGGTGAGCAACACTCTGTCCCTATCCTTTTTATGAATCTATGTTATAGTCACTTGCTTTCTTCTGTAATAACACCCCATAGTCCTGAGTGCTTTTTTTTTATTCCGTGGTTGCATTTTGGCTTTGTGATCTGTCTGTGTTTCAGCTGCATTTTCAGTATCCTCTGAAAGTAATTGTCTTCTATTTGTCCTTGAATTTCTCATTATTTACCTGCTAAACTGCATTTAGTTGAGGAATATCATGCATACTAATATAAAGACACTTTTTATTCCCGTGGCACTGGGTATTTAATTCAAAGTTAACACACAGGTCCAGACAAAGGAGTGAAGCTGAGTTACAAGTCCTGAACTGTGACAGTGAGCATATCTGTGCTCTTTCTTAGAAGGCTTTCATCTTGGCATCCTCCTCATCCCTGACAATTCCTACTTGACTAAACTAAATATCAAGAGCAATAACAATGAGAGCTGTAATTACACTGCACTTTCCTTAGCCAAATTAGGGTGCTGTGAAGCAAGAGGGAATAAACAAAACACTTAAACACCTATCATAAAAGGGAACACATTAAGTGCTGACTCCATTAAGGCCTTCTGTGCATTGTAGATACAACAAAAACAGCACAATTACTAAAAGCACAGAACCACAACTGGCCCTGACTCCATTCATACCTTTGACTGTTATTGTGCTATTTTATTTTCTTTGAAAAAACACGTTTTGAATCAAATTTGTTAGTTTTCATATAAAACATGCCAACAACCTGTCTGCCAATGATCATTTGTAGAGCACAAAAAACAACGCTGACAATCTAAAGTGTACGTGGCAAGTCTGCAGCATAAGACTTTTGCTGAGGAGGCTGACTCCCTTGACTTTGAACTAAACGTTGTCTCTTCTTAGCTGGTCTGCAATCAGCCCGGTACTCCTGATGCTAATTGCCATGGGGGATGATTGAGAGCAGCATTCACTAACGCTGGCACGCTGTAATTACAAGGCGAAGTTCTTCTGTGGCAGCTCCCCCCGATTTGAGTGAAATGAGAGGATATGTTGATTAACCAGAGGGGGGGCGTAGAACATGATGTGGTGCCGGGGTATGCGGCTCAACTGATGGATCTTGGCTGCCTATCTGCTGGGCTGTCAGTTTCACAACAGTTCTTGATTGCACTGCTGTCTGGAGTCTGGTTTACTTGCACCTGGACTCTCAGCCAAGAATTCTTGTACAAAGCACAAATGTGGGGATGATCTGCCAGTGTTAATTGGGGAGTGGGAGTAGGAGATAGGAGCAGTGACAGAAATGTAGGTTCCCTCACTTTGCTAAATGGCTCATAGGGGCGGGAGGCTGAGGGAGAGAATATTTGATAAGATTTCATGCAAAAGGCACACTGTTGTTTTGTATTTAGGAATACTTGTGAATGCATGCGCCCACACATGCACTCACAGTGGAAAAACAGATTCCCACAGCAGCACACCGAACATACAGTCATGTCAGTTAGTATTATAACTGCAATACTCAGTGTAACTTAAACCTAAGCAGGTACCAGCAAGGATCCCATCATTATAGAGATCAGCAAAGTTTAAGGTTGATCTCTTGGGAAGCCCTAAAAGCAAAAGACCAGCAGCATTGTGTTGTTCTGGCTCATTTGGTAACAAAATAAAACAAAAATTTAATCACATTAAAATCAGTTTACACTGACTTATTTTATGTTAAGCTGGATGCATATTATATGAATTGCTCGACCATGATATCTGTAGGGGTTTGTACATTGATAGCTTTGGGGACAGAGAAAGTGATTGACAGCTTTGAAAAACCTTTATAGAAAAGATATGCTGTTTACTGGTTACCATTTCATTATGCAGCTGCAAATCATGGATGACCCTCCAAATGAATCTACTTTTAAAAAGAGTGCTGCAGGAATCAGGGAATCCTAAAACCCAGAAATAAGATTGATCAGTTTACAGTAAAGTTTGTTTAGTTTAGTGTAGTAAGAAACTTAGTGGTGGTGACGCTGAACACAATTATCTTGCTGAACAAAACATATAAGTATCATAAACTTGTGTTAACAGAAATCCAAAATCCAACTGAAAATTTCCAAAGGCTTTTTGTTGAGGGAACCAGGGTGATGCTAACTTTTGGGTTAGCCTACAAAAATATGTCATCCCTGCCACACTCTAAAGGGTTTTAATATACTGTATGTCATTGCAAACTAGCCCACAATTTATTGTAAATGTTGTGTGCGCCGTTTTGAAAAGAAAAAAAACTGAGTATTTAGTCTAAAAATACAGGCTGTACTTTCCTCTTTCTGTAAATATCTATACAAGGTCACTTTTAAAATGAATATACTCCATCATAACCACAGCTGCCATAATTATATTTTAGGTGTCACTATCAATATGTTGGAATGTGGTTGATTAATTATGCACACAAACACGTATAATTGCGCCATGTAATGGTCGTCTATAATGAGTGGGACTGGCAGAAGAAATCACATCCTGACAGTAAATTACAGGCAGTATGTTACTACAAACAAAAAGCTGGGAAGATGTGGAAGCGGCTTGTAAAAAATAGAACCTCCATGTTTCTGTTGCAATGCTCAGAAATAGGTGGGGCACACCCTCTGTATGTTCTTCCCAAGCACTCTGTTTAAGGGTGGGGCATCCTTTGGAAATGACAGATGGGTACAGAGCATAAATTCAAGTGGTTGGACTACATGTGGTTATATCAAGGTGAACTAAGTATAAGGTGGAGGGGCCAGATAGAGTCACCCAGGGTTTTTAAATGCCAGGTTGCCATTTGGAAACATATGATTTTATTTGGTGAATTCTGTAAAGAACTGAAAAGAAAAGGGCATGCAGAAGCTCCCATTTCTGGTATTGGACATGCAATACTGTGTGTGTGTGTGTGTGTGTGTGTGTGCGTGTGTGTGTTTGTGTTTGAGTGAGAGAGAGAGAGAGAGAGAGAGAGATAACAAATGCTTAGAGACTGCTTACAGGCAAATTGATAAAGCATGATTGGAGGAAGCTCCAGAAAATAATTCCACATATTAGCAGATAATGTTACAGATCAACATTTGTTTATTCTGCAGGGCCTCAGATCAGCTGTTTCCCTCCCAGCAATTTCACCATCAAGCAGGCCAGCTATGTAGACACGTACTGCTGGGACTCCCTCATGCATCATGAATTCGACAGCAATGGGAACTTTGAGGAGCGCTCACTCTGGGTACACAAAGTGAGTTGAGAGATTCTTAATTCTCACCTAGAGGGGCTGTCGATGTTAAACTGCTGTTCTCTGTGCTGTGAGTTGATGGGTTGTTGTTTTGTTTTTTTAATGGCTGTGTACCAGTACCGCTCAATAAGAGGCAGATTATGTTTTTGTTGCTCAAACATTTGCAAAGTATTCAGACCCAAGTAGACATTAAAGGCCCAGTCACAAAAAAGCAGTTCTCCATTCATGTGTTCATTTGTAATAATAGGTTGTGAGGCCATTGTTTATGTGAGTCATCTTGCTTCTTTTAACTTTTTCCTGCCATCCTCTCCTTTTCCCTTTCCTTTCATTGTCCGTCCAGATGTTCCCATACTCTCTTATGGCAATGGCTGTCTTGATGTACCTGCCGGCTCTGATCTGGCGCCAGCTCGTCATGCCCTCACTGGGCTCAGACCTGCTCTTCGTTATTGACGAACTGGACAAGTCGTACAACCGCTCCATCCGACTGGCTCAGAACATTTTGGACATGCGCCAGAACACTAAGAACCCCCTCACATTTCAGGCCGAACTGCAAAGGTAAGATACCAGCTATTGTTGGATTGTAGCAGGAATATTCATTCCTCTTTGTGTCTATTTAAAAAAAAAAAAAATTATGTGTTTTGATTCACCCAATTTTAGTGTTGATTTGTCTCCAAAGTAGAGCATCTCGCTAAATTAAACTTTATCTGCCAGTGTGAATTATTGGCTAAAGGTTACAAAAATTATCTTGTGCTGTCATTTTGAATGTTTTGATGAACTGCGGAAATGTGTGCTATATGTGCTAACTCTAAAAAGAGTTATATTTTCCTCTCCCTCAGCAACTACCATTAATATATCCTTGCAAATTTCACCTCCAACAGTCTCAGTGGAGGATTGAGCGTTTTGGTGGTTAGCTCCTAGTAGCCAAATACGAGATTGTGGTTGGGTTGGGTTGTTCCCAGTTGGGAATGTGTGCAGCTGTTTGAACATGAAGACCATGGTGCTGAGTTTATTCTCCTTATCCAATTGCAGGGCCAAGAAGAAGCGATACTTTGAGTACCCTCTACTGGAGAGATACATGAAGTGCAAACAAAACTCCTACTTCCTTGTTAGCATGCTTTTCTTGCGGGGCTTCCTCCTCTTGACCTTCATGACTGCTGCCTGTCTCTACCTGGCCTACTTCCACCTCTCCGCCTTCCTGCAGGACGAGTTCAGCTGCTTCGTACGCACCGGCATGCTGCGGGATCAGAACTGGGTTCCTGAATTGGTTCAGTGTAAAATGATTGGCCAATTGGTTTTTCAAGTGATAAGTGTGGCCAACGGTGCCATATATGTCCTGCTTGCTCCTATAGTCCTCTTCAGCCTGATCCGGCTCTTTGTTTGGGACACCACCTTTATCTCTGTCTACGAGGTCCTCCCAGCACTGGATGTAATCAGCCAGCGTAGGCTAGGCTGCCCACTGAATGACCTCAACGTCCTTCTGCTCTTCTTGCGGGCCAACGTAGCACACCTGAAGTCCTATGGGCAGGTGAGGGCATTGTGCTCACTGGCGCCACCACAGGTGGGCACAACCACCACAGGGCAGGGTTTGAACGCAATGCTGAGCCAAGAAGAGATGGAAGAGCGTGAGGAGGCTGCGATGGAGCTGGCAGGAGAGGTGGAGGAGGCCAAGGAGGAAGGGAAGCTCAGCCTAGTGGAAATCATGACTATTCTGGGAGCAGCGCAGGGAAGAGTGGTAAACTGCAGCGAGAAGAGGCCTCTTGTGGAGGAGAATATGAGTCTTGGTACCGTAACATTTATTTACACACTCAAACGTATTCTGCTAGTGGCTATATTTGTTTACATCATTTGGGATGTGCAGAAAATTATTAAGTGACCTCCAGATTACAGGCTCTGAGAACGTAAAACAAGTGCTTTAAATATAAGGTAGCAGAAGCAGTTCTCACTGAAAAGTCACTGAATACAGAATACAGAATGGGGTAGTATCCAAATAGACCTGAGGAAGCAGTTTGAGAAACATTTGCAGTGAATGTAAACATTGTTTAGTCATGTTCTTTCTCTTTACTGTCTGTCACTGTTTTGCTTTTGTTCTTTCTTTTTGGAACCAAACTGAACTGCCTGTATTTCTAAAAGAGTTTTAAAAGCCATGGCTGATTTAAAAGAGAGAGATTTGTGGTGCTTACTAGTTCTAACTGACCTCTCTGTCTCTTCACAGAGCCAAACCACCAGGGGTACCATGAGTTGAAGGAGTCTGCACCATTTAGTCATTACTAGGCCTCCTACGGACTGAATCAGTGTGATAACAATGGGGGGGATGGGGCACTCTTTACAGTAGCTTTTTAAGAGTGCCCACAAAGACTGTGGACACCAATTAAGGGTTTCTGCAGTCTGAGGCAAAAAAAAAATCTCTTTTAGAATTACAGGGCAAATTGTTCTCAATGGAAATGTCAATGAATTTGGATTTTTAGCATCTGTGCAACTGTAGCTGCTGCAGACTTTCTTTCTGTCTCTTGGTTTGCTCCCACGCATTTTAAAAGAAACTAAGTGAAAGTGGCTGTTGTAGTTATGATGTAAGAATAAAGGGCATACTGCAGATGTATACAAGTATAACCATGTACCATTAAACTAGTATGTACATCAACTAAGAGTCAAAGAAACATTTCCAGTGGCAACTACAGATTCCAGTGTCTGCCATTTTTTGGTCATGAAGTAAGGTATAGAATATTGTATTTGTTGTACCTTTTTAGTTTTTGCTTCTTTCTACCTGTGAATTAAAGTGTATTCTTTCCATGTAATCCAAAATAAATGAGGTTTATGTAATTGGTGTTGCCCTCATCAACATATTGAAGTCTATAGCACTTTTCCAGTCTCAAAGTGGGTTCAGGGTTCATCACAACGCTTGTCACATTCACACATTCAAGCACATGGCAGATCTGTTCATCAGGAACAATTTTGGGTTTAGTATCTTGCTCAAGGATACTTCGACATGCAGCCGGGGGAGCTGGGGAATCGAACCAGTGACCCTCCGAATACTGGACAACCTGTACTACCTCTTGAGCTTCAGCTGGCCAACAATAAGTACTCAGTGCTCATTACTGCCTTATTACAAGAGTACTCAGTGCAACAGCCTGTCCTCATCAGAATCACAACCCTAATGGTCAACGGTGAAAGCAGCTTATTATGACCCATCTTTATTGCTTTGGCAGTGCCCTCTGGTGGCTGTAGTAATTTGTCCATTAAGGGAGGATGTCGAGGACGGATCATGAGGTACAAGGACAGGGCTGGCACCCAGGGGAAAGCTGTTTGTGTCCAGTATGAAGCCAAAAATAAACGAGTGAAGCAAGTTATTTTAACTAACTACTAACGAAGTGAAGTTGTACACAATATCACTTTACACTTTAGTTACATAAGTAATGTTCGTAACTGACGTTACATAAGAAAGGTAGTTATTTTAACCCAAACCACCATGTTTTCCTAAACCTAACCAAATAGTTGTCAATGAAGGTCCAGTTTGCCTGTCCCTGGTATGCTACATGCTTGTGTTGTTTTGGGAACAGTGATATATGTAATTTTGGCAGTAACAGGCAATCGACCAATTCAGTTGTAAATTTATGTGGATGTGTTGCAGTACTCATATGTTGGACAACACCCAGCTTCAAAGTTGGCCGTCATTTTTATCTCAAATACACACCTGTAAAGTTGGGTGCTGATATTTTGCACAGTTTGATGCTACTGTGTTGACAAAATTAGTCCAGAGACAGACATTGAAACACCTCCACCTGTACTCAAAAATCCTGCTGGGCTGGTTCCTGCAAAATGTGCTCCTGTTTTCCATGATGACACACACACACACACACACACACACATACAGAGACTGAAAACAATACCAGGCCCTTACTGTCGTGGATGGTTATTATCCATTTAAAGACAGCAGTGACTCGCTTGCCTTTTAAGTGCTTTTATTTTTAGTACATGCAATTTCAGAGCTGGAGGAACTTACAGACTGCTGTTTCTGTGCACAAATGTCTGTGATACTTGTCTATAAAGGGTTGACATTGAACATTGAACAATTTTAAACAATTAAAATGTTAGGTTATAGGTTATACTGTAGTCAGTTTCCATTACTGTGTAATTTGCCAGTGACATCACAGTCCTATTTAAAGTTTTATTTCAAAAGTCATTTTCAACGCAGTGATAAGATGACTGAGAGTTTGTATGTTCATGCTTAACTGTGGGCTGCACACTTAATTGAAATATAATCAAATTGCAATATGGTTATAGCGTTATAATGAAGAGCTGTAATGCTGCAGGGATGTCCTGGTCTACAAAATCATTATACAATACAAGGATAGTGTTACTATTACTATTACTACAATACAAAATAACATTTTCTCTAGATGTTAGATAACATGTTTGTTTGGAACAGACCCCAGCAAATGTCACATCATCATTTATTTAACATTTTTGGGTGAAAATTAAGATACAAGAATGGTCATTCCAACTAATTGTGAATCATATCGCATTGGCAATATCTATCAAAATAATTACTGTATTTTCCATGTCGTGCAGCCCGAGTTTAAACATAATGTATAATACAATCCACCATTAACTGTGTTCTCCACAGCACCCAGTAGCTATATGAGGGAGGCTTCACTAGACACAAATAAGACCCACTACCTCTCTTATACGAACCAGCCTTGGCAAAAAAAAAAAAATGTATCAAACTGTTCTGCCTGTGTCACGATGTGTGACTGGTCTACTGCAGTGCAGCAACTGTGAATTACCCACAGAATAAGGCGTGCCATTATTTTGATGTCAAAGACACAAAGGCAGGCAAATTGCCTATAGTGCGTATCAGGACCATTTGTGTACCGCAGGAACGCACCGTGGATCTGAGACCTATAATGAACAAGGGCCCCCTTTGGAAGCCCAATTACAAAGGATATGTGTGTGTCTGAAGAATATTGCTGAAAACTTTTTATTTTTGGAAAGGAAGTCACAGGCCATGGATCACTTTGTAGTCAAGGCATTTGCAGCGGTTAGGCATTCTGTGTGCAAAAACAATGGTTACTTGTTACCAACAGTCATGCATGTCATCCCATCCTGCATCTTCCATCTGGCACAGATCAAGGAAAACACACACAGATGGTGATAATGAAAGTTCTTGAATGCATATTTGAAGGAGCAAACTTAATGCAGAGTTTATCACAAAAGCAAAATCACAAGTATCTGTTGTCTATGATGGTGTTGCCCATGTATTAGCTGCTGGATCACGCCACTTGAGGGCATCATTGAGTCATGATGAAACTAGACTGCCTGCATTGTTTTGTTTTTTACAGCTGCAATATATTAATTTAAGGCTGCATCACAAGTGGGGTCACTGCTGATATTTATAATTCCTGTAATCAAAACAAAAGAGAAAGCAGTCTCATTCAAATCAGCCTTATCAGGCGTTCACCAGGTCCAGACTCCTCCGCCAGAGTCTGTAAAAGCTTCTGTTCTGCAGCCAATTTCCTAGAGTCAGTAAGTGTGAGGAGGCTGGTGTTGCTGTGATTGGAGCATTGCCTTTTGGAATCAAGAAATTGCTGGCAATCTTCATTGAGTTCAGCTATGTCAGCGGGCTGGACACCACTATTTGCAATCAGTGTTTCCTGACATGTTGGGAGTGATGCTCATTCTTTAAAGCGGGATTTGATTGAGTGTAATGAGAGATCAAAAACTTCTTTAGTTTGCGCTACACATTCTAGACTGTCCGGATAATGGCAATGACTCTGTTACATCCAAACAATGCTGAGGCAATATCATAACAGGGTATGGATCCTGCACGGCAGCAAACTATGTGCCACATCTACATAAGTGAACTGAGTTCACCAAAGAAGGCAATCATTTTTCATGTCAAGTTCTTGTTAACTTTTACAGACGGGCAACAGAAACCATCCAGGTGAGCTGCCTGCACAGAGTTAAGGATACTTAAAGACAATACCAACTTCAGACACAGCCTGTGATGCAGAAGTGTCTGCCACCAGACTACAGATCATCTTATTTCCTCAAGCTGAGACTCCTTAACTCATCTGCACAACACCATGTGTAAATGTCTTCAACTTTATATGGTATAGGTGTTCTAGATAGCACACTACTCCATACATGCTGCACCATTAACTTTGCACAGCCTGCATTCACAGTATTGGCTTTTTTGGCTATTTTACCCTTAAGCCTTGTTCATGATTGCCCCCTTGCCTCTCAGTATATAGTTATAATTGGTTGGGGTTGAAATGTCCTCCTGTGAAATGGGACAACCCCCAAAGACCCTCATACATTATTATTAGTATATTATAAGTGGTGGATGGTGTTTATGTAAACAGGTGCAACTGGGCTATTCCAACATAATCGCCATTTATTTGATGGAGATATACAAGCAAGGACACTTTCCATCACAACTTCATGATACTAGTCAAGTTATCAAACAAAAAAGAACTCCTTTACATGGCCACTAGCTGTGCTGTAAAGGCTAACATCAGCAACCCAGTCTCTACTGATATTAGAGGAGTGGTACCAAGTCCAGCAACTTCACTGCTGGACTGAAGTTACATTTTGGGCATCATTTGCCATCAAAGCTTGAAATGCAACATTGAAATACTTAGAAATGCTTTATAGTCAGTAATAACAGTGTAATGGTAACTAGCTAGCTAGTTAGCTCCTGAGACAATAACAAATTAGTGGCAATTGTTTTATGCTGGTTTTATGCTGGAGTAAATGACGTGTTGTGGATCATCTCATCACAATGAGAAAATTTGGGTGCTGGCATTCATGTGAATGCCACTTGACTACAACTACAACTGCATTCCATTGTGCAATCATGTACTATTTTATACAATAACAATGAAGCTGAACATTGAACATATGTGTTCGAGGCTGTTTGGGAAGATGGCTGTTGGTGTAGGCAATCGGTTTACTCTGGCACTGATCTTATTATGAGTGATGTATGTCTGAGGAAAATGGTGATTTGTAGTGATGATGGACGCTGTCTTCATGTTAAGTAATAGCTACCAGAAATTCATCTTGCTTCCTCTGTGTTGAGGTCTCACAAAACACCCCATATTGCCATTTAGATTGCTTGCTGTAAGGGAGTCAAGGTCAGATGCCTCAGATTCTTGGGGAATGTAAAGTAAGTTTAAATTGGTGACAGCATGCAAAACAGGAGCTGATAGTAAACCATTAAGCACAGCTGAGGTGACCTCCAGTTCATGACATAATTGATCTAGTGTGGCTCACCTCCTCATTCAGATGGCCACATAATGAAGACGGAACCTTCAATTAAAAGTGATGGCGACACTGAGCAAACAGCACACACAGGCAGTTTTGTGTTGCTGCCACAGTGACAAGAGGAGCCCTGAGAAACCACAGCTTCCTGTCACCTATAAGGTAAGGGTGTGATTATAGTGGCACAAAAGCTACCTGATGTATTTCTTAGGATTGATAAGTTTAACGTATTTACCAAAAGCTAGCCACAAAAAAAAAGGTCTCATAGATTCCAGCGATACGCAGTCATTGCCTCAGTGCTTTAACAAAGACATCTCAATAATATAGTGCCTCACTCTAGACTGTGACTAATTAGAGAAGCCAAATTTGCAGTAGTCCTCATTGACCCCTCTCAGCATGGAGAGCTCCTCATCATCAGAGGGTGGAATAAATGTTAACTCTCCATTCGAGTCTCTTCTCTTGAGGTTTTCTGTTCATCAAGGTTGACTTAAGTGGCCTTCTTTTCTTTGTTTAACTATGTTGGTGAATATTATATATTATTAGTATATATTATTAAGTACCAAGTCCCTCCTTTTCACAGAAAGCCCTGTTGCTGCTCCAAGAAATGTAAAACAGCTCAACAGAGTTATGTTTATGAAGAGTCTGACCTGTCAAGACAAGATCAAGTAGTGTTATCATGATCTGAAACCATCTGATGCTGAATAAACAAAGAAGGCCTGTCAAATGCATGATGATGAATAACAATCTTGATTTTTCTGTATAGGAAGCTCATTGTAGCTCATTAAACAGAGCTTTATAGGCCTATCTGGTCTTGAAAGCAATATCAGGTAAAACCCACATTTAAATATAATTTCATTAAACAAGACTTGTTCTCCTTTAAAACAAGTACATATGAACAAATTAAATCAATTGCTTATTGCTAAAAAGGTCAGGACTGTTGAACAGGTAATCATAAACAGAGGACAAATGGACATACAGCAGGTCTCTCGGGGGATCGTTCCCCAAGGTCCCCTTGAAGTCTGCTCATGCAGACTATTGAGGAGAAGCTTTGGTCTGAAATCCAAACAACCAAACCTTTCATATAAAATCTTTATTGACGATATTATAAAAACTTTTACAGGTAGCACAACTGTTTGCCTCATATAGCAGATTATCGTGGGTTTCATTTCATTACAGTATTATTATTTGAGCTGCTCCAATCAACACCAATTCCTATCAACCAGCCATGCCAAGAAAAAAAGAAACCCTTGGTTAAAAAGGCCTTGACAGTGGCTATGAACAATAGTGAGGCATTTAGCAAGACCAAGACATGTTTTTGTGGGATTCCACTCTCAGAAATGGAAGTCAAAAAGAGCTAAAAGAACAATGATTACTGTGGGCTGTGAGAATGAAGAACGGAATGGCAATGGAGTGATTTTGCACAGGCTGCATGCACATGGCAGTGATGAGGAACGTAAATGAATTACTTTATTTTGACCCAAGGCGTGTATGGATAGCTTGGATGAAATAAGCCAGAGACTGCATGGAGGTGATCAGGTTGTTGACTGCAGCAGAGTGTGAAGCTGTGTGTGAGCAGGCACAGGTGGAGAAGAGACGCTTCTCCTTTAGGCTAGATTAATTACACATCAGCCTGCTACTACTAAGAAAAGAGGAAAAAAAGGTATCTGAATGTTTGATTTTCACAAAGATGCGACCTGAAATGAGAGCAAAAGATTCTGTGTGGATGCGCACAAAACAGCAACATGAATTAACTAAAGGTAGGGAGACAATTAAAAAGACAGCAGCAAGACAATAGGTTAACAGTCAAGGTGTGTCACTGTGCTATGTGCCTGGCTGACGTAAGCAGCTGGTATCAATTGACAGCCCCAGATCATGATAGGAAACCATCACATTTGTAAACAAATGGAACCTTTCTCTTCTGTCTTTGAATTATTCATCATAATAAAGTGTGATGCCATTTGAGAACCACTCAATAACTTCATATCTACACACTAATGTGCAATATTAAATGCAGTGTATTAGTGAAAAAAACTGCAGAATGCTACATTGCATTAACCTTTTATGCATTTAAACTAGCTTTACAGAACGCCATTCCAAGTCTGACCTCCAGAGTGACTCCAGTCCTCCCTTCACTCCTGACTCATAGTGCCGGCAAGCTGCTTACCTCAGGTGTCAAAGTCAAGCACAGCTGTCAGCAGGTAAGCATGTGGGATGACACTGAAAAAGGGTGGCTGACATTGTATTTCAGTCAGAGCTGTCAACTCCCTGACACTGATAATGTCCTGACAGGTGCAGATATCTCCCCTCTCCACTCCACTTCTGCACAGCATTGAGCAAGAGCTACTGTGTCAGTTCAGCCTTTTTAGTTATTCAGTCATAACCCCACATGCTCCAAAATAATTAGCTGATACACACACATACATACTTAAAATAATTATGTGGCTTTGTAAATATTACAATAAGGAAAAGAATATGAATATCACTGAAGTGATTGTTTGAGTTGGACATAAGATAATAATTGGCAAAAAACAGTCAACTGTGTGTCTATTATTATGAGTCATTCATTTTTATCAACAATATTTCAGAATAAGAAACTATGCTGATCGTTTTCAATAACTACAATTATTACTTATTTCAAATCAATATTCTTCATCAACAACAATCACGTAAGAGATTTAGGGGTCATGCTATGCATGGTCGAGGTGAAGTTTTGAGTCTTTTGCAGAAGATGGCGAGTGACTCTGCTGTCCTGACATTGGACACATTAGACACGGCATTCATCACTTCAAGACCTATTAACAGGTAGTCACAGACTGGTGCCACGATGTTGTAAATGTAGTTAAACAACAGATTAAACTCACATAGTAACTGATTTCTTCATAACCAACATTTAAGTTAAAGGCCTAGCTATGGATGTTTCACTCACCAGTTGTCACTATTTAGCCTTTTTTTAGTTTAGTGTTGTCTTTTAATGCCATCCACTGTAGAACAAAATCATCCAAATAATAAACCTTAATGTTTGCACTCACTTCATTCTCATCACTTATTTTTAAACTTGACCTGATCTTATTGACCTCAAAAACAAATTCTTGAGATTTGACATAAAGTCTGTTAGTTCTGTAATTAACTAGAAAAAGGTCATTTGTTAAATTAAGTGAATCCAGCATCCAGATGACTACCAAAATCAGATCAGTTGTTCCAAGCTGTTCACCAGCTTTAATTGGAAATATGTCCCTCGGCTCTGGACATTTCCTGCCAATGAAAACATAATCTTCCTGGCAACAGTAATATAACTTATTTTATTGTCACACTTATGTGTGCAAGTAATTCACATCTCAGACACACATCGTATCTTACATCCCTAATATTGTTCTATGTGTTCCTTAGGCTATGTACAAAAATCAAGATCAACATCAAAAGGCACAATGAAATTCCTTGAGGGAAAGCTGAAATATCTTAAAAATTTCCTGTCCAGTTTGCTATAGACTGATGGAACTTGAGTCAGATTAGTACATGGACAGGTATGTATGTATCTGTGCTAAATTTAAACATCATTTATTACTTAAATGTTAAAGCAACATTATGTAGAAATTGGTCATTTGTGCAATTTGGCACCTTAACCACTGTCTTAAATACAAATCCCAGGTCTGTAACAACTTGTCAAATGTAATGTAGGTGCTACATACTAACAAACAACGTTTAATCTTGAAAACTTGTATCTTGAAGTAAACATGAATGTATCACTGTGATCCTACCCTCTCACTGAAGGTAGTGGCTGAGACAGAGACACTATTCATTCTATTAGAAGTCACTGTACCACTAAAATTATTTTGAAGCGGTTATTGTATGGTAAAAAGGTTAGATAATACTGCTTTAAATGTTGACAGTCTGAGAGTCTAACATATCACACTATCACAGAAGACTGTACAAGGCTTCAAAAAGCGATGGAACACACCCCAGAAACCTTTCATGTCATTTTCAGTTTTTACATGTCAGTGGTGTAAGTGCTCAAGCTGAATCAGATACATCATTATGCAGTTCTCCACAAGCCAGAGAATGTGTCAGTCTGTTCACATTGATGACAGAGGATTTTCAAAGGCCCAAACTCATTCGCATTAGTGGAACTGTTGGAAACAGTGTGACCTCTGCCTTGTAGCTGCAAATTCAATTAGTTGTGGTCTCCAGTAGTATCAGTAGAATAGAGCACAACTGATTTATCAGATTTATTACATTGCAGTGAACTCACAAACTTTAAACTAATCACTGATTTCCTGTTTTAGAAAATCACGCTGTGCACAAGAATCCAGAACAGAAACCAAACTGTTCATGGTTGAATTACATTATGGGTATTGCAGATCATGTTTTATAAAGGAATAAGAATGCACAATAAGAAAAGTAATATATATATATAAGAATCACAATTCTACTGGGGGTGACCCCAGGCATACGCCACCAGCCACCAACTGCCAGCCAATTTTTAATTGACAAAAACAAAACAAAAACAAAATCTATCGCCAGCTTAATTTAAAAAAAAAACTTGAAAGCAAAGGCTTTAGGTTTATGATGCACACAATTGAGCCAAAGTAAGTAAGTATTACACTGAGAAAGTGGTACCTAAGCCTTACTAAGAGACAAATGTAAAAGTCAGAGAAGCTTTGACCAAAGCCACAAGGGTAGCTCCTATATGTGACGCACGTACTTCAATAGCAACCCAGTCATTCTTCACCTTCACAACTTCTTCATCAGGGATGCCTGGAAGCTTGGGTCTCTTGTGTTAAAAACTTGGTGATGCACAAAAGCCACGCAGCTGTGAATGTGAAATGTTTCACTCAGTTGCAAATAAATGGAATGTGGCAATCGTGGATTTGGTGCTTGTTATAAATAATGCTGCACACACTTGCTGCTGCACAGATCGACAAAATAACACAAGTGTTTTGTGCATACAATTAACTTTCTTCCTCAGCAAGCTATGAATCTTACTTTGGTGTCATAGCTGCTTGGTAGGATTAGGCAAATCACAGGATTTTTCCATTGCAGTGCCATCGCAAATCGAAACAGAAGCTTCTACTGTTGCCCTCCACACAAGTTGAAAATCGATGTCGCTATGAGGTGAAATAGCATGCTGGACATGATGGAGCCATTCCTGGAGCAGCAGCCTGCCATTTGTGCCATCCTCCTCTCTCCCCGGGTGGAACCGACATCTGTACACTCATTGAAACGGACGTCTCCAGTGCTTGAGAAATAGCGCCAGCATTCAATGAAAGGCACAAACCGAAGTCATATTGGAGGGCTCTACACTTACACTCTTAGTGATCGCTCCTTTGCATGCTTAGTTGCTTCACAACAAAGAAGCAGGCTTTGCTGGCATTGAAACACCAATCATCCGGGAACTCAAATTGGCAGTCCAGAGATCTGGCTAAAAGATACACAAGTGTGCAGAATAAATGCATTCTTTACACAGCCTCCACACTCGACCCAAGGTTTTAAACACTGCCTTTACCTGCTAAAGAAGAACAGCTGGACATCCATGCCAGAGTGATTGCAGAGTCTGCAGCACTTGAGGTATACACTTAAGTAATACAGCCTACTCTTAAAAAACACATTTTCAGAAAGTATACAGTACATTTGTATATACAGATACAGTTTAATATTTTAATGCTATATAATGCAACCTTAGTTTAAAGGTGTATGTGTGTATGCATGTATTTTACATTTTACGTGAGGGTGAGGGACCCTTGTTTATAAAGTATAGAATGAACCATGATGAACTGATGACCTTTTTTGACTAAGGACCAGATGAGACTGAGGACAGTACTGAGACGCCAGAGTCTGGCCCAGAAGAAGGCCCTTAAAGAAGGACATTTGAGGCAAGACATTAACTGAGGTCAGTGCTGTTCGCAAATATGCCAGCACCAGATCTGAGGAGGAGCTGAATAAGTATCTGGAGGCCCCTCTGCTGTCCCTCTCAGAAGAACCCTTTTATTGGTGGAGGTCTGATCAGACAGTTTTCCCTTTGATGGTAATATTGGCTAAACTTTACCTATGCATCCCTTTACCTATGCATCCCCAGCTGAGAAAGTGTTCTCCACTGATATAGTAACAGCACAGCAGAGCAGTCAAACTCCTGAAACTGTAGATCTGCTTATTTATCCAAAAACAACCTAGATATTGCTCTTGATGGACAGTAATCTTACACATCAAGTTGTGTCAGGCCTTATTTATTATATAAATAATAAGTCGTAGCAAGAGGTTATATGATGGTTTCTAATCAAGTTTAATAGTGCATCAGAGCATGGAAACAGCATTGCTATTCTCGTCAGATGTTAGTGTTGCATTTCACACCACTGACCATCACATCCTGACACAAAACTGGAACATTTAATGGAAGGAACTGCATTGAGCTGGTCTTATTCATCAGCTAGTTCTCAGGTTGCACAGGATAATAATGAATCATCATACATACCAAAGTTAGTTAAGTGGTTCCACAAGGTCATGTGCTTGGACCAATAATATCACTTAATATGCGTCCTTTAGGGAATATCTTTAGAAAACAACTTTTCGTTGTTGTGCAGACGATACACAATTGTCCTTATCCATTAAGCCAGATGACACTAATCAGTTGGCTACAATTCAGGCCTGTCTTAAGGACATAAAATCATGATGACCTGTAAGTCTCTAAACATCTTCCTCTGCCTCTAACACCACCGTAAAGAATCTGGTTGCTATCTTTGATCAGGATTTGTCTTTGAACTCCCACATAAAACACATTTCATAAACTGACTTCTTTCACCTTGCAAAAATCAGGAACATCCTGTATCAAAAAGATGCCGAAAAGATAGTCCACGCCTTTGTTACTTCAAGGCTGGATTATTGCAATTCTCTTTCATTGGACTACCCCAATACGTCTCTAAAGACTCTCCAGCTGATCCAGAATGCTGCTGCATGTTTACCAAGAACTCATATTAGAGATCACCCTTCTTCAATGTAATAATCTCTGCACTGACTTTAAAATCCAGAAGAAAATGTAAAATTATCTTCCTCACATACAAAGGCATTATTGGCAAGGCACTTACATATCTTAAAGACCTAATAGTACCCTATTGCATCACTAGAATACTGCGCTCTCAGGATGCAGGTTTATTTATGGTTCCTAGAGTCTCCAAACGTAGAATGGGAGGCAGAGCCTGTAGCTATTAAGCCTCTCTCCTGTATAGCCATTGTCCAGTCTTGGATTGGGAGACAGACACCCTCTCTACATTTAAGAGTAAACTTAAAACTGTTCACTTTAATAAAGCATTTAGTTAAGACCTGCACAGGCCCTTAGCTATGCTGCCATAGGCTAAGACTTCCAGGAGACTCCCCATGATGCACTGAGCTCCTCTCTCTTGCTCTATCTGTACACATTCATGTCACATTAACACATGATTAACACATTAACTTGGCTTCTTCCCTGAGTCTCTGTGCTTTCTCGTCTTGCAGGTTTCTGTGTATTTCTGTGTGGTCGGCCCTGGTGCTGTGGTCCTGCTTGACTCCTACTCCTAGCACTATCACTATCACCATCATCATCATTATTATTAATAAAGATCATATTTAGACTAGTATTATTCCTACTCCTACTTTAACTATTATAGCTGTTACTATTGTTATTATCCATGCAAATTGATTTGGGATTGACTAAAGATGCAGCCTTATTCATTTCCACGGCAGCGAATGGTTTAGAGTTTGGACGATTCATTGGAGACAGCTGAGCAAACTCCCTGCTGGTAAGGCTGCAGGCCCTGATGGTGTCAGCCCACAGGTTCTCAGAGCCTGCGCCGAACAGCTCTGTGGTGTGCTTCATCGTGTCTTCAACATGAGCCTGAGCCTCCAGAGGATCTCCAGAGGGTCCCTGTGTTATGGAAGATGTCCTGCCTTGTTCTAGTGCCCAACGGTTTCTCAGACTACCGACCAGTGGCACTGACGTCACATATCATGAAGACCCTGGAGAGACTCTCCCTGGAGCAGCTCAGGCCTATGGTCAGGCCGCACCTGGGTCCCCTCCAGTTCGCCTACCAGCCCCGGATTGGAGTTGAGGATGCCATCATTTAGCTGCTGAACCGCGTCTACGCCCACCTGGACAAGCCGGGGAGCACTGTGAGGGTCACGTTCTTTGACCTCTCCAGTGCTTTCAATACCATCAGGCCTGCTCTACTGGGTGACAAGCTGACAGCGATGCTGGTGGACCACCCCCCCTTGTGTCCTGGATTGTGGATTACCTCACTGGCCGACCACAGTATGTGCGCTTGTGGCACTGTGTGTCAGATACAGTGGTCAGCAACACAGGGGCCCCACAAGGGACTGTCCTCTCTCCTTTCCTCTTCACCCTTTACAGCACGGACTTCAACTACCAGACAGAGTCTTGCCATCTTCAGAAGTTTTCTTATGACTCTGCTGTTGTTGGATGTATCAGCAAGGGTCAGGAGGCTGAGTACAGGGCTGTGGTGGACAACAACAAAGACAAAAGAGCTGGTGGTGGATCTGAGGAGAACCAGGACACCAGTGACCCCAGTTTCCATCCTGGGGCATAATGTGGACATCGTCGAACACTACAAATATCTGGGGGTGTTCATAGATAATAAACTGGACTGGACTAAGAACACTGAAGTCCTTTACAAGAAGGGACAGAGGAGGCTCTGCTCCTTTAACATCTGCCGGACTATGCTGTTAATGTTTTATGAGTCTGTGGTGGCCACTGCTATTCTGTTTGCTGTCGTGTGCTGGGGCAGCAGACTGAGAGTAGCCGATGCCAACAGACTCAATAAGCTGATCAGGAAGGCCAGTGACGTTGTGGGGGTGGAGCTGGACACTTTGACAGCAGTGTCTGACAGGAGGATGCTGTCGAAGGTGCGGACAATACTGCAGTATGGCTCTCACCCTCTCCACAACGCTCTGGTCAAAC
>OMLP01017325.1:0-10346 GCA_900302685.1 Spondyliosoma cantharus
ATGTTAAGGTTAAATGTGTGAAACCTTTATACTCTCAGTTATAATTAGGAGTGGTTTACTTATTTGATTGTTTAAATGGAACTGTTTGTGGTTGATGTTTGTCATAATTAATTCAACTTATTCAACTTATCATATGTACTATAGAAAACTTTTGTGTTTCAGGACTCTTGCAGCACAGTGTAGCCCTGAGGCTAAATCAACCTGGTTGGTGGGGGTGTAGTAAAAAAAAAAAAGAGTAATAAAACAGGATGTTGAACAGGAACCCGCAAAGTTCTTGTTTGCCTCTCTACTTTGAACATCCGTTAAAAGTAAACTGCTAATAAAAAATGATGGAAGTGAATCCATTTCTGCTCTCTATAAATATTTTTTTATTTTTTTTTACAGGTTTCACTACGCAGCTCGTATCTGGGATGGTGTGAAAAAGTCCTCAGCCCTCTCCGAATACAGCCGCCTGCTCTGTTAACACCTTGGCTGAGTTGCTGTGATGTGCAGCAGCTGTGCAAACTCTTATGTCCAATAAACGGGCCACAAAAAGAGAGATGTGGCCCTGAGCATGGGGACCATCCTTGGCACTGTATAGGAGGGGTGATTGAAAATGGAAGCCTGGTCACATATGTTGCAGAATGACACTGCATTCTGTCTAAAGATTTTGGTGGGGAATAAAACCTGCAGAGTCTTGCTGCTCCACGTGAGAAAGTTGCCTATCCCTGCCCTCAGGTTGTTAATGCTCAACAAACACAGCTGCGCCCTGAACGGCAGTGTTGGCAAAGAGAGAAAATGTGATTTTTATAATGACATTAGATGTTGTAAAAGCAGTGCACTTGTTTTTCTGAGAGGAAATTATACCCTTCTGTAAATTATCTTTTTTTATTTCCTTTAGAATATTAATAAAAAGAGTGACGTCAGTTACTCAGAAATCAGAAGAAACAAGTGAAAAGATCTTATGTGAAGTTCTTAAAGGGTTTTCCATTGTGCAGGTGTGTTGGACTCTTCTCTTTACAGGCGAAGGATATTGTCTGTCTCCACTGGTGTACTGCGTAATACTATATCCTTTTCGGTGTACTGTATAGCTTTCGTTTTCCATGAAGGTGTAGAAGATCACCACCATTACTACTTGTTCAAACCTGCTTTGTTTTGACTTTCCTTTATAAAGGCAGAGACTAAGAAATGAAAGTTGTGGGCACACATTGATAGTAACATGGTAACATATTCAGAAGTTGAACTTTAACCATTTGCTTGACTGCAGAGACCACATTTTGTGTAGTGTAAATTGTGTGGCACAACCCATGCGTGACTAAGACTAAGAAATACATTTTTAAAATGCAAAGAACCAGAAATATGTTTGAGTGTTCACAGAATGTGCAGAGGATGTGGGCAGAGGGAAGGTGTGAGAATTTCTACTCTTTGCTCATGAGCCGTTTGTTTCCCGCTCAAAGCCCCTCCAGGCCGTTCCACCTGAGTCATTTAAGGCAACTCTTCTGATAAGATTCGCTCTGCGCTCCACCCTGGTCCATTCACCGCTCGCTCCAAAAAAGTATTTTACATATTTGTGTTGTACTTTAATTTTTAGGGTAAACTGTAACCCGTTGGAACTCATTGCTTCCTCAATGGTTAGCTCAAATAGTTATTGCACACAAGTTAATGGATATAAAAGGTTTGTCTCAGCACAGAGCTTAACTGCCTTTGATTGGTTAAAAAAGTGAATAGGTAACGCATTTCCTTATACACCCTGACACCGCGTGTCATTGTTTCAGCGATGCAGAGAGGAAAATTTTATTTTTTTTTGTGACTGATCGATCCCCCAGAGAGATTTCAGAGATAAGTCCTTTGGGAAAATCTTACTGTGTGTTTCCATATGATTTTATTTATTGGAGCCTCTATAATCTGCAGCATCATTGAGTGGTATGAAGACATACTGTACATTAGGAAACAGTTTCAATGAAAACAAATCTGCCACTGTTTTGCCACAGAGGTTGTTCAAATAATAGTAATTATTAACATTTAGATAATAGCAGTTTATCAACCAATAAAATCTATCAGCATTTAGGTTTACCTATCTAACTTTAAAGGGCATTTTTCAGCTTCACATTTTGTCACTCCAGAGGAAAGAGTGAAGGGTGGGGTCAGAGGATGAAGACGACTCCCCTTAGCAGAACTACTTAAAGCAGAGACAGATCCAGCTACAACACGGTCGTAGCCCATCATCACAAAATGCACCTCCTCGCTCTGATCTTTGGGATTGTGCTTCTCCCTAAAGGCAAGTTCTTCTTCTGTTACCTTTATTATTGTTATTCATATTATTATTATTGTTGTTATTTAAATTTTTAAGAAAAGAGGGGTCATTTTGAATTCTCACATTTGCCTTTCATAAATAGTACAGACGTGGGTCATCTCAGGTTACATGTTTCAAATGACAGTTAATCCTGTATGTTAAAATGCTGTTTGTTACTCTCATGGTTTACTCTTATTATTCCCACCTCTTGTAAAAAAGAAAAGTATTTTTTTTTTTTTTAACAATTTTTTTTATTATTATTTCTTCTTTTACATAACTGACTTCTGTGTTTTCTCAGCTCAAACCCTGAAATGTTATGAGTGTTCACCGGAAGGTGCGGGGACCTGCAAGGACACAGAAAAAGAATGCCCTGCTGCGGGGTATCAGTGTGGCGCGATGAGTATTGCCTCATATGCAGGTGTGGTCTTTTGTGATGCATTGGTTTTGTTGTAAAACCGTTTTGGCGCACTGGCCCAGTTTACTAATATTACTCTTTTTGTTGCAGGTGGCGCAAAAGTGCTTGATATGCACATGAAAACCTGTGCTTTGCCAGAGCAGTGTTTTGAGGGCTCACTCAACTTCGGAATTGCCAAAACTGTAATTGCCTCCAAGTGTTGCACCACTGATCTTTGCAACAGCAAGCCTGCTGCTGGTAACTTTATTAAATTGTTTATTGATGCTTCTTTGCACTTTGAGAGCTTTGTTCCATTTAGTTGCCTGAGCCATAACAGTTAAATATGCAGCTTTTTTAAAAATTGATGATGCCGGTGAATCAGAACCTGAACAATATGTTTGGAACTGCTGCTGTTAAAGAAACAAAACGCAAATTCCAAGACAAGCTGGGATATTACTTTAAACTCCAACTCTGCCTATTACAGAGTGGGCATAACTGTGTACCTACACATAGCAGTGTGTGTGTGTGTGTGCGTGTGTGCGTGCGTGCGTGCGTGCGTGCGTGCGTGGCGAGCGAGTGAGAGAGAGACAGAAGGAGAAACTCTAGGTTCACATTAATCTTGGTTTATTGCCAACAGGCCGATCATGCTCGCATTCATTTTCCAAATCATCAAATTCTAATCAGACAATTAACAAATAAAATGTGAATCTTTACATTTCCGCACGTCTGCTAATTTCATGCAATTTATTGCAAACTCCTCGTCCCCCAATGCCCCAGCAGTATGAACAATGTTTGTTCCATGTCACAGAGCCTGGCAAATCCAATCCCAATGGCAAGAAGTGCTATTTCTGCAATGGGAACACGTGCACCGGAACTCTGAACTGCGAGGGGAATGAGGACCACTGCATCTCAGGAACAGGTTATTATACAGCTCACTCTGTTTCACATATTTCCCCAGCTCAGAGAGACGTTTACTGATTTTATAAGACACTAACATTAATTCCATTCTCTCAGTGGCTGTTGGAGATCAAAAGATGACCATGAAGGGCTGTGCCTCCAAGATGATGTGCTCAAGTGTGAGCAATCCACAGATTCAAGGATTAATTGGGGGTGAAATTAGCTGCTGTCAGGGCAACTACTGCAACAGCGCCAGCAGCACAAGTGCTGGCCTCCTGCTCCTGGTGACACCACTAGTGTCTCTGCTCATGTTGTCTTAGCCAATGGAGTCCGTGGCACTGCACATTTCACGTCCCCTAAAAGTGGTCAAACCCATTTCTTTATTTTGAATTACAAACGAGGTCATCATCCTCATGCAGTTTCTAACCTGCTTATTTCCCTTTTTTGTGTGTTGTTTAAGCAACTGTCATTTGCGTTGAGTAACTGTAACCATCAGCTCATGGCTTTTTATCTGAAGTAAAACAAAAAGAATGTTCAAACATGTTGCTTTATCATTTGTCTTAGTTGTGCTTTTATTCACCTGAATCCAATTTAAGTCGGAATTATTGTTGAACCACAGAAATAAATGTCCTAAAATTCCCCTCAATTGTATCCCTGTGTTTTATTTCAGTGTTTTTAATCCTTTTCAGTCTTATTTAAATGTTAAAAAACTGAAAGGTGCTACTGACATTTTTATCAAAAGAAACAAACAGTGAAGTTGGTACATGGAGTCACACGGGGAGTTGTACAGTGTCAAAGACGCAGCACTTCCCTTTTCCTAACACACATCAATATACAAACAATTACTTCTTCCCCTCTTCTCTTTCGGTACTGCGCACCCGAGGACGTTGACGGCCGGTTCATCTCACAAAATATCAAAACATAACCTGTCTGTCCACATGTCACGTGACTCAGCCACCGTAAGTGAGAAACATGTAATTGTTTATCTTTTTCTTTATTTTGTTAATATTCGGGGTGCCAATGGGCATCAAAAATTATTAGTTTTTGTTTTTTTCTCCCTTGAGGGTGACTGGCGGCGCCCCTCCAGCAGATGGCGCTCTAGGCGACCGCCTATATCGCCTACGCCTAGAGCCGGCCCTGGTTCAACCCGTTCCGTTCTATCAGAACTGTGTATTTTGTGTTTGACTGACTGAGTAGAAGACATTTTGTTGTGAAAAAAAAACTATTACCACCATCCAGTGGACACATTTTATACAACAGGCAGTTAAGGTTAAGAGAATTTTGCAGATTCTTGATTGTCATTTGGTTATACAATAGGAAAAGTACATTGGCTGGAAATGAGGATTTGTGTTTGTATGTGTTTTTATTCTGAAAAGCTGAAGCAGCTGAATCAAAGACATTTCTTAATTTAAAGACTGCCTGTGATAAGAACATACATTTTCCACATGTGATTATCACACTGCTTATTTGAGTGTACCTATGTGTTAAGCAGTAGAAGCACTCTCTTTAAGAAGTCACTCTTCTAATACAGTACCTCAAGTCACCCATCATAGTGTGATGGTGTGTGTAAAACCTCATTCTCTGAATTCTTGATGTCTGATGTCTGCCACATTCCTGCTTTTCACATTGACTGAAAGACAATGGTTGTAGCGTCTTGGGCTGTTTAGAGGAACATAATCCTATAACTTTTTGTGTGCGCATCCAACCAAATCCAAACGATTAAGGCACAGTGAAAGTTTTTGTCATGTTTATTTAACAAGTGCAGAAATTCAGTGCCTCAGAGTGTGCGGGTTGGATTAATGTACGCAGCCCTCCTGTTTTCCAACATCGGACGTGTAGAGGAGGAGGGGGTTTCAGATGTTGTTCAGCCGTCCAACAAGCACGTCAAATTAATTGTACTGACATCTTCATTCAGCACTGAAGAAATGTTTTTGGATAAGAGACAGAATGTCTTCAAGAATCCTTAGTAAAGCTAAGTTTGTGATGTTGATCTCAACTCTCTAAATTGATTTTCAGGAGTTTGTACGGCTCTTAGGCACTTTCTATTAGCAAACCTGTGCAAGAACTCCAAATGAGCATGGCTCCAAAATATAACAAAAACAATCACCTTGACCTTAAGCTTAAAATGACTTGAATTGACACAAACTGTCCTTGTTTCATCAATGCAGGGAAGCAAAAGCTGAACATGTAAGGTACAAGTGTAAATACTGGAAGTTGGGTAAAAACTGTTGCAGAGTGAGCGCTCAATGAATTAACTTGCAGAAACTGTTGATATCATTCAGGAACATCTTGACGATGATGACGTGTGTGTGTGAGTGTGTTTGTGTGTTGCCACATGTTCAGAAGATTATTTAGTACACAGCAGTTGCAAGAAACAATGCAGTCTCTCAACATCAGGCAAAATGGGCATTTCAGAGGATTTCCTTTCATTAGTTTGTTTAAATGTACCTCATTTATTTTGAAGGCCATGCTTGTCATTTCACCACTCATGGAGGTTGCCAGCCCCATGAGTGGCAAACACAGTCAGTATCCGCCACCGTGCAGTCACTTGATAAGTAAATTGAAAATGCTCCAGAAATGGTAATATGCTGCAATTGACTGATAAGATGTTTCAGAAAGCATTTGACTGCCAGATCTATCTGAATTTACACGACTTTTTCAAGCCTCACATTTTTGTCACTTTCGAACCAGGAGTGGAGGAGTGGTCAGAGGATGAGGTCAACTCCCTCTCAGGAGAACTTCTTATAGCCACAAACGGTTAAAGGAAAATTCAGTTGCATCCCGTCGTCACAAAATGCATCTCCTCACTCTGATCTTTGGGATTGTGCTTCTCCCTGAAGGCAAGTTCTTGTTCTGTTATCTGTTTTACGGACTGTTTAATGTTAAGGGAAAGAGGGATTGTAATTTTCATAATTTTAAAATTTTGACTTTACAAATGCTGCCACATGGGTCATTTAAGGGTACATGTCCAATCACATCACTCTTCATGTTAATTTGCTGCCATTTGTTCGGAGTTAAGATGTTAAATTATTTTGTTCATCCATGATAGAAAATAAAACTTTTGTTCTTTTTCTGTTACTGACCTGAGTTTTGTGTGTTTTGTCAGCCTACACCCTGACTTGTAAAAGGTGTCTTCCGGATAGCTCGCGATCCTGCATCGCCACAGAAAAGACCTGCCCTTCACCAAATGATCAGTGTGCTACACGGAGAATCTCTTCCTTTGCAGGTGTGGTATTTTGTGGTGCAAAATGTTTTTTAAATGTCAAAAAAGTTTTGCACTGGCCCAGTTTTCCTAAGGTTGCTATTTCATTGCAGGTGATGCAAAACTGTCCGATGTCCACCTGAAAACCTGTGTTCAGGAAGACGAGTGCTCTGAGGGCTCAGTCAACTTTGGAATTTCCAGGATTGTAGTTACCAGCACTTGTTGCACCACCAATCTCTGCAACGATGGCGAAGCCCCTGGTAACTCACTTACACTGTCTGTTGGTATTTAGGTGCTTCTTTGTTTAAATTGCTGTTTAGTTGCATGAGCAACAAAACCTGTGAAAGATTTTAAAATGGCTCTCCCCACATGACAGCCTTAAAAGTTAGGACTGGTTGCATTTGTCATGTGTCAGATGTCAGAATAAAGACTTTAAAATAATGTGCTTGGCTCTTTTGAACATCGTCTTGTCCTGGGCATGAGTGAAACTATCTTACAAGCCCCAAAGGAGGGAAATTACTGAACCCTCTATCACCATCTGTTGCTGAGGAGCCATGGGGATGATACTGTCACAGTGCAGTTGCAGATATCATGTTCTTATTAATTTTCCTGCACTTCAGAATCATCAGCTTATTATCAACAATCAAACAAATGGTGAAAATCTTTACATTTTGTGTATCTGTTAGTTTCATAGCTTATTATTGCAACTTGTTCAGTAATGCCCATAATCTTCTGGTTAAGAAACCTTTGAAAAAGGCTCTAAAGAAGAGAGTGAACTGCAGATTCATCATCCTCCCCCAAAATATGTCCTTTGTTACAGTGGCTGAGAGACACCAGCCCAATGGTCACAAGTGCTACCACTGCGATGGCAAAAGCTGCTCCCTAACTCTTAACTGCGCAGGGAATGAGGACCACTGCATTACAAAAACAGGTAACAGGTGTACGGCTTTAAACGTCTCACTCTGTTTCACAGAGGGAACTTGAAGTTCACAAACTGGCATTATTTTCCTTCCTCTCAGTGACTGCCAAAGGTCAAATCAAGATCACGAAGGGCTGCGCCTCCAGGCAGATGTGCTCAGGCACGGAAAATGCACAGATAAAAGCAGCCATTGGTGGAGAAATGACCTGCTGTGAGGGAGAGTTCTGCAACAGTGCCAGCAGAACAAGTGCTGGCCTTCTGCTCCTGGTGACTCCGCTGGTATCTTTGCTCATGTTCGCTTAACTGGTGGAGACAGCAGCTTCAGTTTGGCTTCTTATCTACACATGGCCTCACAGTGCTAACACCCCTTTCCTTATCCTTTTAACAAAAAAGTGAGAAAGTAGAAGTAGTTAAGCAAGCAACATATTAAAAGTAGTATTTAGTAAAGTTATGATCGCACCTTGACTCCTGCCTAATACAGTTTCTAACCTGCTTGTTTCCTGTTTTTGCATGTTGCCTCTAAAGATAATAGCAACTGTCTTGCATAGAACAAGACGGAAAAAGGAAATATACAAACGTGCTATTTACCCCAAACTGAGGCATAACATTTAGCACCATTTTTTAAAAATAAAACATATTGTTGTTTGACTCTGTGAATGAAATACGAATCAGGATTGTTTTTTGTTGGGGTGCGTTCTAAACAACCATGGAGAAAGTGATTTGTTGGCCAGGCATCTCTGTAGCACCACAGTGTTCAGTCATTTATGATGTCATGTTGTGAAACATTTTACCTGAACAAAGAAGGCAGCTTCTGCATTTTGGATATTGGACTCTTGGCTTTATTCTGATTTTGTTGATATTTGGATTATTTGTTCAGCCCCCAATGTTTTATTGGAATGATCAGAAATATAAAATGTACAGATTCTGAATAAATACAATTTTGCTAGAGTGTAATTGTGTGTTTTATTTGAGTGTGTTCAACACTTTCCTGTCTCATTTAAATGTTGCAAACGCAAAAACCTACTTTCGACATTTGTCTAATAATTGTACACATTCAGTTTTAAAGCTGAAACCCAAAAACTGTGAAAGAGAGTCACAGAGGTCCAAGTCTGATTTAGGCCTGCAGTCTGTATTTGTTGATCCCAGACACTGAGTGACTGAGCACTATGTCGATTTGGAAAAGAAAATCAAACTCAGGATTTTGATATTAACAATATTAATGAGGTTATAATACAAACTCAGAAATATATATCTTTTCCATAACTGAATGAACAAGAGGAAAATAAGGTTCCAGAACACTGTTTGTAGCTAGAACAGTGGCAGGGTCCACCACATATAAACAAAGTAAAACAATATGAAACTGCGTTGTCCTTTAAGGTCAGTTTGATTATTCAGTCATGAAAACGAAGAGTTTGTTTATTTAGTTTGTTTAGGAATAAAAATTCTCATGAATTTTGGAAAAAACCTTTTGAGGTTGAAGGCCTCAGTAAAGTTTAGTGAAGAGTTTTACAGTTTTTAATCTGTCAAAGATTAAAGATTCCTCTTCAGTCGTCAGCCATAAAAAAAAATTGTTTTAATTTTATGTCTTAATGACCTGGATAAGTGACTCCTGGTCTGGTTGTGGTCCTGAGCAGGGGCGTCACTACGTTTTAAGAACAGAGGAGGCTTAAGGCTCAAGTATATTCGCCGCTCTCGACCTGTCGCGCGACAACGTGACATCAAAATGACGTAGATCTCGCTGGCGCGCCAGGATCTCGGGGCGGTCACGCACCACTCTTTTTTTTTCAGCGGCGCGCGACAAACCGGAAACAGGAAGATGAACGAGTTCGAGAACAAGCTTTCCGAGCCGGAAAGCATTGCCTTATTTTTTATCTTATCTTATTGTTAAGTGTTATTTTATTGTTTATCTGTTTGCTCATAAACCGTGGTTTCACGCAAGTGCTGTCTGCTATTGTTGTGGTCAAAGACGAGGGAAATTACGTGGCTGAAAAACTAGCGTGACATAATGCTCAAAGCGGCATTAAGTTATAAAAACAGATAAGTTATTAATGTAGATACTTACAAACATACACTCTGGAATGTTGATGGCTCATCCAGTGACTGTTGTCATTGACGCCAATGCTGCTGCAAGTTCTACCATGTTTACCTTTTGATTCTTCTTCTAGTGTGTAGAAATAGCAAAGTCGGTAGCCTTTCCTCAGTTGCGACACCTCTGTTCAGGAGAAGACTGCAACTAGTGCCGCGACCAACACGCGCAAGTATATATAGTTACGGCGCTCCCGTGACGTCACGTTGTCATGCGACAGATCGAGAGCGGCGAGTATACTGGAGCCTTTAGCCCCCAACGTAGTGCACAAGCACAACATTTTACAAACAACTAAGACTGAGAAATTATTTATTCTTATTATTTCAGTCTGTTTTTTTAATACAGTACAAGAACAAACAGGTTTCTCCAATTTCTAATCATTACTCTCCTCAATAAAAGCTCAAGTTACATAAGTCTTATATGGTGCATCTTGGCTGAAATGTTTCATATTCATATTGAGTTCCATAAAATTCCAAAACTGTCTGCATCACAAATTACTCTATCCTGCGAAATCCTTTAGACTCACCTTTCCAGTAGAGGTCTCTCCCCTCTCACTCCCTGTGCTCCTCTGCCCTG
>OMLP01017329.1:0-23102 GCA_900302685.1 Spondyliosoma cantharus
ATCTGGTTAAAGCTCTCCCGGAGGTGGGAGTTGAAGACCTCCCCGACAGAGGGTTCCGCCAGACGTTCCCAGCAGACCCTCACGATACGTTTGGGCCTGCCAAGTCTGTCCAGCTTCCTCCCCTGCCAGCGGATCCAACTCACCACCAGGTGGTGATCAGTTGACAGCTCAGCCCCTCTCTTCACCTGAGTGTCCAAGACATACGGCCGGAGATCAGCTGACACAACCACAAAGTCGATCATTGACCTCCGGCCTAGGGTGTCCTGGTGCCACGTGCACTGGTGGACACCCTTATGCTTGAACAAGGTGTTCGTTATGGACAAACTGTGACTAGCACAGAAGTCCAGTAACAAAACACCACTAGGGTTCAGATCGGGGAGGCCGTTCCTCCCAATCACGCCCCTCCAGGTAACACTGTCACTGCCCACGTGAGCGTTGAAGTCCCCCAGTAGAACAACATATTGTTTTGTCACACAAAATTGGATTGTGTCTATCTAAAGTTGTCTGCATAAAAGGCTGATCACAGATCAAATATGTTACTTGTGATATGGCCCTATAATATTTATGTAATATTTTAAGACTATATTGCAAGACACAGTATATACCTCAATATTTTGAAATCTCCTCTATAGCATTTCATAAATACCCAGACTTGGCAAGAAAAAATCTAAACTCTCATTAGTGGGGCACCATGTAATTTTGGAGAAAACATTCAAACTCAGAACTTTAATGTTTACAATATCAATGAGGTAATAATACAAACTCAGAAATATGTATTTTTTTCCATAACTGAATGAACAAGATTTTTTTTCAGCAAAAAAATAAGGTCCCCAGAACACTGTTTGAAGATCTTTCTCTTCTGATTAAAATTTCTTCACCAAAACTACATAATGCACCTTTAATATTTTTTTTTATATTTTGACTAGTGTTCTGAGACTTTTGGGCCCTCCTGTATGTTTAGCCATAGCAGTATTGTTTTTTTTGTTTTTGTTCTAAAATTCAGACTTAATAGTGATTTCTGTAGAAACACAGTCTATCATCTGCAACAGTTGTCTGTCAGCGTTCAGTAGTTATTTCCCTATTTTCCCTGCAGAGGTCCACGCTTCTGTGTTCATACCCGGAAACACGATCAGAGTGAGAGCTCCTTCCATTGATGGCCTGTCTGTGCTCTACAGCCCACAGTGTGGACGTCACGCGTTGAGCGGCGCATGGAAGTTCGTCACCGTCGCTGTTGGACCTGCTGGAGCTTTCGAGGTTCTGATCGGTTCCATTTTTGTTTGGGTTTCAATTCAGACCCTCAGCGTCGGCCTCCAGACCAGTTAGCGATCAAAATACCGTGAGGATTTTGTTCATCTTTAAACGAACACCAGCAACCGCTCTGTAAAGCGAAAGTTGCGAGTCGAGATGAGTGTGGAGGCGTACGGGCCGAGCTCCCAGACCCTCACCTTCCTGGACACCGAGGAAGCGGAGCTGCTCGGAGCGGACACTCAGGGCTCCGAGTACGACTTCACCGATTTCACCCTTCCCAGCCAGACGCAAACTCAAGGCCAGACCCAGAGCCAGCTCGACAACCAGGTATGAAGCTCCCAGTTTTACAGGAAGGGGCAATAAAGCGCGGTTTATAGACGTTAGCGGCAGTTAGCTAGCTTACCCAGCGCTACTTGCTAGCCTGCTATTAGTGGATCTTACGTTTCCCAGCGTCGCGTTAGCTAGCTGTTGCCGTTAGCTTACTGCTAGTTAGCCAGCCCATTAACTAAACTCCCAAAGTGATATTAGCTGTCTTAGCACGTTTGTTTTGAACTGCTCGAAGAAAACTAGACTCGCAGGTGCATCTTTAATGAACAAAGACGAGATTCATGATAATTGACAGTCTGTCAACTTATAATTATCTGGCTTATCCGCGCTGTGTCCCCTAGCCACTAGCTGCTAAACTTTAGCATTCAGTTTGTTTTGTTAAACTTGTGTTGTGCTGCAGGTAAATGGTCCTGATGAAGGTCTTCATAATGGTGGAGTGGATGACTCTGTGGCCAAAGCCAGCCAGCTGTTGGCCGAACTCAACTTTGAGGAGGATGAAGAGGACACATACTACACCAAAGACCTGCCTGTGCACGCATGCAGGTACAGTGACAGGAGCCACACGACAGGACTTAAGTTAGCTGCAGATCACTGAGGGACTGATTTCAGTACATTCACACTTTATTTCCGTGGCGATTACACAATGCTGTATTAATAATACCTAGTTGTATGTGATCCCTGCTGTAACACACCACTTACAGGCAATAAAGCCCCTAAAAGTCAGTAATTAGCTTCATTAACAGTTAGAACTCTTCTACGAAGCACATTTATGAGAGTGTATAAGTAGTACTCATTCAAGACTTGCACATCACTGATGAAACATTATTGGAAGTATAATACTGATGCCTATTTAAATGAACAGATATCGATATGGGCACACAAGAAAAAATGTCAGTGGTTGCTTTCGGAACTGATAGAGATGAAATTTGCAAGCTACCGGTGTCGTCTTGGTGATATTTTATTTAAAATCCGATTGTCTCCCAGCCTTGTTAAAGCTGGGCAGATTTCTGAAACGGATCTAAGAGTATGTTTAAAACAGAAGTTAGAACTTCCTTGCACAGATAATTTATGAAGATAACATATTTACATTTTAACTGTTAATTGTTTAACATAAAACATTTTCAATACTGTTTGACAAGCATCGGGTTTGAAAAACAATTAACATTACAAAATTCAGCTAACGGTGTGTAATAGTTAATTTTTTATGGACTAGGTTTTCTGTTGAATTATGTATGTACTTCCTCTGTAATTCAGTCTTCCTTTTTTTCAAGGAAAGTCGATGTACACATAACCCTGACTAAAAATTGCAGTAATTCAGATGCAGTTTTGATTCGTTGTTGTTTCGCAGCTACTGTGGCATTCATGATCCAGCTTGTGTGGTGTACTGCAATACCAGCAAGAAGTGGTTCTGTAACGGACGTGGCAACACATCTGGCAGGTGTGTAATTAACTCATGTTCATGTTATTACCTCCCATATAAGCATCATAGCATGAATCTACTCAGGTAGACAAAAGTGTTAACATCCCATTTTAACTTTATATTGTAATTAAAATAGCAAACACTGCAATGGATGTGGAATGATTTGACTATTACATTTTCCAAATACAGTTTTTTTCAGGTCACCCACATCTTATTTAGCCAGACTTTTGACACACAATTGATGTTGAGTATGTGTAAAGAGAGCTCTGTAGGGTGTTTTATCTATAGAACTGTTAATTGAAGTTGCATTGGTAGGAAACAGTTGGTCCAGGTTTATGTCTTGTCGAGGGATGGGATGATAAAGATGTGTCACAGATTGCAATAAAAAACCTCATATGAATGACTTGAAGAAGCTGTCTAGCTGCTGGTGTACAGTCCTATACTGGTTTCCGGATTTAATTTGAATTGCTTAAGCCTGTTACCATGGCCGAACGCATGGCTTTCACATTGAATCCCCCACATAAACAAGTTAAAGCTAATGTGTTTAAATACTACTGATTAGAACCCCATAAAATCACCACCATTTATTTATCCTTTATTTGTGCAGGATGACCTTATGATTTATGTTTACCAATTTAAGATTCCTTGATTTTCCCCTAACAAAAGATGTGTGTCCTATCTGTGATGCAATAGAGTATTTGTTTCCAAACAAAATGTAAGGTAAAGTGATTCCAGTATATTTAATTTTAGTTTTATTTTGAAGTTTTAAGAATATTTTCATTGGGACAATATTGTGAATCGCAGTTATGTTGGACAGGATAATTGTGACCTGACAATTTTATATTGTCCAATGGCTAGTCCTGTCAATAAACATTAGCAAGCAATGCAATAGGAAATAAACCCATGGACCCATTCACGATGTCGTAATGCAAACAATCAATAGATTTCTGTAGTAATGCTAGCAAGATAAATGTGACTTGGATAAAAGTGTTTCTGGTTATTTTCTCAATTGTTTGACTTCTGTTCTCTGGCTTTCAGTCACATTGTGAACCACCTGGTGAGAGCCAAATGCAAAGAGGTGACGCTGCATAAAGATGGGCCGCTCGGCGAGACGGTGCTGGAGTGTTACAACTGCGGCTGCCGCAACGTCTTCCTCCTGGGCTTCATCCCCGCCAAGGCCGATTCCGTGGTGGTGCTTCTCTGCAGGTAAGTGCTGGCGAGACAGGGTTACAGCCTGATACACAGGCAGACCATTGCTACAAATATGTGCTGTCAAGAGTGACGGCATAGGACAGATGACTGCTCATTCATAATAAGCTACTTTGGAGAATAAATGAGAGACAAAAATCCCCATTTTTCTTTGAAACAGGAAGTTTGTTGTGAGAATTTCCTGTCAGTTGTTCAGGTTTCAGCCTTTACGTCAGATGAGTTGCCCTACATCCAGAGGCTCGTGAAACTGATACAGTCTCCTTGAAACACCTGAACAGTCAGCGAGATGGAGGAAACTTAGCTGATGAAGTTTTACAGCAACAAAACATTAATTTCCCTCATCAGGGATGGACAAATCAAAACTTATACATCTTTATGAATGCAAAGAAATGAATATAACCTGAATAAACATTTGTACTAAAACTTGAAGCCAGTGCTGTTCCAAAGCTGCCATAGTTTAAATGACCTCAATTAAAATAAGATTATCATTACCAAATATAATAAATAAAATCATTGGGCAGTGTGTGGCTTTCATATGTCAGTTATTTAATGTGCAGCTTTTGTTTGGGGAACTCCCTGCTCATGTCCACAGACGTCTAACCAGTGCTTCCTGCTCTGGCAGTTAATTTAACCCTTTCTGTGCTAACATATATTAGAAATGCTGTGAGAGATCAACTTAAAGCAGGAAGACAGAAAAATCCATACATAAACTAAATTCTGTATCTCTGAACTTTGTATCATCATGCAGGCAGCCCTGTGCCAGTCAGAGCAGCCTGAAGGACATCAACTGGGACAGCTCACAGTGGCAACCACTGATCCAGGACCGCTGCTTTCTGTCCTGGCTGGTGAAGATCCCATCAGAGCAGGAGCAGCTACGAGCCCGTCAGATCACCGCCCAGCAGATCAACAAGTTGGAGGAGCTCTGGAAGGTACACACGGTGTACACCATTTTAAAAATTAAGGAGCAACTGAAGGAAAATTAGCTATATACAGTGCTTTTTATGTGTGGAATAAGTTTGGGACAGCTTATGTGATGTATTTTGTATTGACTGTTGCCTTGACTTTGTTTCCGTCCAGGACAACCCAAGTGCCACCTTGGAAGACCTGGAGAAGCCTGGAGTGGATGAGGAGCCCCAGCATGTGCTGCTACGCTATGAGGATGCCTACCAGTACCAAAACATCTTTGGCCCTTTGGTCAAACTGGAGGCTGACTACGACAAGAAGCTTAAGGAGTCCCAGGTACCTGAACGTCACTTCTAAGCAGGACACTCTTTTGACGTTTCCAATGTACTTTGCATCTAGCAGTTTATGGTGCCATAAAAACTTTTTCCGAAACCCACTAATCCAGTATTTAGTCTCATAAATACAATGAGTATTTTATTGTCAGTCTTGATCCCACTGGGCACCGTGATTCTCTTCCTCTCCTGCAGCTGGGATCCAGATCACAATGAGATGTTTTTTGGCAATGTTGTTTAGGCTGTTTTGTAACTTTTTTAATTACACCTCGTGGATTTGCAGGAGTAATGTGACCTTTTATCATGAGTTGATTTTATATTTATATATTTTTTTATTTTCCTTTTGCAGACCCAAGACAATATAACAGTCAGGTGGGACCTGGGGCTGAATAAAAAGCGGATTGCCTATTTCACACTGCCCAAGACGGATTCAGGTGGTAATACTCTGAACTTGACTTCCTCCCAGTGGTTCTGTGGTGCAGATAGAAGCCCTCCCCATCTCCTTTCAGTTGTCAGAATTGCACGCAGCCCCCCAAAGCCCTGCATCTTTTGGTGGCATGTGTGCTTTGTTTTGTTTTTTGTCTCTGTTTTTATCGTGGGGTGTTGTGCCATTTGTGCGTGCACGGTACTGTATCATTTAGTTTATGAGTATAGCCCATCCTCCTTAGTTTATTTGATGGTCTTTTTTTTTTTTATCTCAAGCATAGAGCAGTTTCTGACTTGTTTATGTATATCAATCCCAGATATGCGACTGATGCAAGGTGACGAGATCTGCCTGCGGTACAAGGGAGACCTCGCCCCGCTGTGGAAAGGCATCGGCCATGTCATCAAAGTTCCTGACAGTATCCTTTACACTGTTTACAGTTGCAAATATATCTTTTGCATTACAGTGTCTCAGAGTCAGTCATTAATCCTGGATGGTGTATAGTCCTAACTGTGAAACTAGTAACTAAAAGTTACACCCACCCCCATCATCTAGAAATAATTGAAGGACAATGCAAGATTTCCTTAACATCGTGTGTTTAAAGACTATGGGGATGAAATTGCCATTGAGTTGCGGAGCAGTGTTGGAGCACCTGTGGAAATCCCCCACAACTTCCAGGTGGACTTTGTCTGGAAGTCCACTTCCTTTGACAGGTAGGCAGAAAGTGTATACCCCTTAATCTCTATGTGATAGGAACATTAAAGGATTAAAGCTCACCGAAAAATGAAATGAAGTCTAATTTACTCAACCCTATGCTGATGGAAAGTTTCAGCGGCACTAAAGTGACTAGAAAATGACTGAATTATTATTTTTAAGTAAACTTATCCTTTAAATTATCACTGCTCTTCAGGCACCATATTAGTCCACTACGTACGGAATTCAGGTTGCATTGTTTACAGAGGAGAAAAAAATTCTCTTTTGGTAATGATGAAGGTTTCTGATGATGCAAATAAGTGATAATGACTTGCATTGAAATGTATGTATGTTTTGCTGCAGGATGCAAAGTGCCCTGAAGACGTTTGCAGTGGACGAGACCTCTGTGTCTGGTTACATTTACCACAAACTGCTGGGCCATGAGGTAGAGGATGTCACCATCAAGTGCCAGCTGCCAAAGCGCTTCACTGCCCAGGGCCTGCCTGACCTTAATCACTCACAGGTCAGACTGCACTGTGACTCCTTCTTTCATTTTGTCATTAATTTTGTCTTCAATGCACAAATGTCACATCAAGCAATGTATGACTTTCACATGCTCATCAGTACGTAAAGGATGCTCAGCTATGTTTGATAGATTTCTAATAGCACAGTGTGCAGGAATTTCTTTCCTGATTTTGTCAGCCCTAGGTCTTTTACGCACCTGTTGATCCTCAGGTGTGCAAAAGCTGTACTCTGTGAATAGATTTGAAAAATAAAGGAACTGTGTGACTACCATTGAGTAGGGCAATATTTTGTATGTTTTAATGTGTGGATTTGGATCTTCATTATTGGAAGTGATTGTAAGAATGATTTGTCTGATGTCTGTATTTGCAACAATTCACCTGAGCTGAATCCCCTTTTATTTTTCGACACTTGTGCAGGTGTATGCTGTAAAGACGGTGCTGCAGAGGCCTCTCAGTCTGATCCAGGGTCCTCCCGGCACTGGGAAGACTGTCACCTCTGCCACTATCGTCTACCACCTGTCCCGACAAGGCAACGGGTAAGACACTGAGAGTTTTACATAGAGTTACATACTTGAAGAAACCTTTAATGTTTAAACCACTGTTATTCCAGCAACTGTATTTTACATAACTGTCACAACTCTTGCAACTCTTATGTACGTTTGCAGACCAGTCCTGGTGTGCGCTCCCAGTAACATTGCTGTAGATCAGTTGACTGAAAAGATTGACAAGACCGGACTGAAGGTTGTCAGGCTGTGTGCCAAGAGCCGGGAGGCCATTGAGTCACCAGTGTCCTTCCTGGCGCTGCATAACCAGATCAGCAACATGGACAGGTCAGTGGCATATAGGGAAATGACTCTGGACTCAAAAGTTATTGATACTTGATCGCTGCTAAAAGACTGGCCTCGTACCAGGGGCGTTCGCACTTTGTTACTTGATAAATTCTTTCCCCCTTTGTATTTTTCCTCTTCAGTTTCTAGAAAGTTCTCTCAATAACACAGGATTCCTTGCACTTTGTAGTATAGGATGATGAAATATTAGAACAGACATAATAAATGTTTAAGCCAACAAGGGGAACCAAATCTTGTAAGATCTGTTGTTGTTGAGAGCAATCCCACTCGACTGGGTAAACATGTTGAGCCCTGTTTTCTATTTGGCTCTCAAACTAAAATCATGCTGACGAAAGCAAAGTTCTCCTAATGTAAGTAGGCTGCCACCACACGATGCATGTATTTCTGAATCGTCACTGCATGAGGTTAAAGGGACAGGTACACATATTTACTTCTAAAAAGCAACAGGAAGCTGTTGTAGTTTGGTCTGCTGATTTGGAAATGTGGTACTTTAAATTCCTTTGCCTCCAAATTGCCACAATCAGCGTTTGTGCTCTTTCTCAGAGTCATAACTCTGTTGATTGTGAACTCAAAGACATAAAACACGTGCTTTGATTCAATGTGATTTACACCTCCTGAGAACACCAGAACTTTATTTTTTGTTCTTTATTGAAGTAATACAGCAATAGTTTACTACTAACAGATGATTGTGCTTAATTTTCTTTGGAAAAGTTTGCCAAAATGCTGACAAATATTGGCCAAAATTGAGATTTAAAGTTTTAGCCTGGAGCTTATTAACTGCACCCATGGCAACATTTACCTTCCTGTTTACATCCCCCAACATCCTCAAATTAAAGCAGCTGTAGTTCCAAAATGGCTGGGGCAAAGAGGTTTTTTAGACTAGAAAACCCCTTTGCCCCACATTTCAGATAAACTTCCTGTAGTGTATAACTCAAGTACGTGTGCTCTGTCATTACCCTGATGTGTCTTTGTGTCTGTAGCATGCCAGAGCTCCAGAAACTACAGCAGCTGAAGGATGAGACTGGAGAGCTGTCGTCTGCTGATGAGAAACGCTACAGGGCTTTGAAACGCACTGCTGAGAGGGAGCTGCTCATGGTGAGGAGGAGCTTCAAAGTGTTAAACAAAAATAGCTCAAGGTTGATGCTCTGGAGATTTCACGGTAAATGATTTCCTGTCGCTGCAGCTGACATGTCGGCTCACAAAGAGGCCTGCCAAAGCTGCTCAAGCCTTGTTGGTGAAACAAGAAGTTTCAGACAAGCGATTAAATACTCATTCAGACTGTTTTAATTACTGTGGGTGCTATGACCATCTCAAAACTTAAACAAAACTTAGTTTTCTTTTGGTTTTCTTTTGTTCTCATCTGTTTTTACTACTTTGTAGAAAATGGTCCAGACCTGGAGTTCTAACCACCAAACAGGATGATTATTTGTAATCATATACTTAGTAGAAGTTCCTGTCGTGTTTCACCACTGTATCCTGGCTCCCTCTTTCTGATTGAAGTTTGTAAATGATCTTCTTCTTTGTTGGCCAGAACGCTGATGTGATCTGTTGTACCTGCGTCGGAGCTGGTGATCCTCGCCTGGCCAAGATGCAGTTCCGCTCAATCCTGATTGATGAGAGCACCCAGGCCACCGAGCCGGAGTGTATGGTGCCCGTGGTGCTGGGAGCCAAGCAGGTACACATACACACGCACAGCTAAAGAACTGCATGGCTAGCAAAATTAATTATATCTGTTTGCAAATTATTAGTCTTGAATGTCGTGAACTAAAGCCTCTTACATATGCTGCTGAATTAAACCGATTGTCCCACTTTTGTGCCTCATCTTCCTCCTCCCAGCTCATTCTGGTGGGTGATCACTGCCAGCTGGGTCCAGTTGTGATGTGTAAGAAGGCAGCTAAAGCAGGTCTGTCCCAGTCCCTGTTTGAACGCTTGGTGGTTCTGGGGATCCGGCCAATCCGCCTGCAGGTCCAGTACCGCATGCACCCGGCTCTCAGTGCCTTCCCCTCCAACATCTTCTATGAGGGCTCCCTGCAGAATGGCGTCACTGCAGGTTTGTTAAGATTGAGCTGTTCACTATCTGGTTTGATGAAGGGAAAAATACATTTTCACTGTGGTACATTAGCAGATAGACAAAGACTAGAAAATAAAATGACATCTTCTTCTCACCAGCTGACCGCATCAAGAAAGGATTTGACTTCCAGTGGCCGCAGCCAGACAAGCCCATGTTTTTCTACGTGACTCAGGGTCAGGAGGAGATTGCCAGCTCTGGAACCTCGTATCTTAACAGGTAACATCAGACATTTTCCTGGTTTACTTTTAGTAATTGACTTCAAAGCTCTAAATAATTCACAATATAGCATGGGATTGAATATAGTCTTGCTGTAGCTCACACTAGGGGGTGCTCTCCAACAGTCTACACCTCAACGATACTATGGCAGGTTGGAAAAGTTGGAAGGTATAACTTATAGTGAAGGAAGCCATCCCCTAGTCCATAATGATCATCAGCAATGTCAGGATCACCTCCACAGAGCACTGGAAAAGGATTTCCTTTAAATCGGAATCACAGTCCGTGGCTCTTTAACTTTCATGGTGCAGTAACATTTAACATTTAACATTTTCATATAACCCTGTAAGTCACCATTATTTACCATTATTTATTAAGTCCCCTCCCATAAACTTTGAATGTACTTTTCCAGTACTGAGCAAAATAGTATTTAACTGATGCTGATGTTTTCAAGGACTGAGGCTGCCAATGTAGAGAAGATCACCACCAGACTGCTGAAGGCCGGAGCCAAACCCGACCAGATCGGCATCATCACCCCATACGAGGGTCAGCGCTCCTACCTGGTCCAGTACATGCAGTTCAGTGGCTCCCTGCACACCAAACTTTATCAGGTAACTCACAGATGTACATGGAGATGAAGATTAACTTGATTTTTTTTTAAATTACTTTTAAATTAATGTTTTTAAAGCTGAAGTTGTTTTAAAATGTTGTAACTGTGCTAACACGTCATCACATGGATTAAGTTATTATTAATGAAGTCGCTCTGTGGTGTTGCAAAAAAACTCCTCCATTTTTACCATCTTTTCTCCCCTTCGTCCTCCCCTTGTCCTACTCCATTAAAGCAAGTGGAAATTGCCAGCGTGGACGCCTTCCAGGGCAGAGAGAAGGACTTCATCATTCTGTCTTGTGTTCGTGCCAATGAGCACCAGGGCATCGGCTTCCTAAATGACCCACGACGTCTCAACGTGGCGCTGACCAGAGCCAAGTAAAGACCTCAGAACTGCAAATCGATACTGTTGATGACTAGACTGTTTTTTATTTTTTCATGGTGACTTCTTGCAATGCATACTCCCAGGTTGACCATTCTGTCAAAAACTCACAAAAGATTTTGATTAGACATGCCTACTATTAATTGTATGGAGGTGTGTTATAGCAGACAACTTGAAATGCTACACTAAAGAAGTTGTACAGAATCTTTTGAGAGATACTGTCATGGAAAATTAAACACTTGGTGATTTAATTACAATATGTCTAGCCCATTCCTGAGCAGTAGCTGTGTGTGTGTGTGTGTTGTTGTGAATGAAGGTACGGTGTGATCATCGTGGGGAACCCTAAAGCCCTCTCAAAGCAGCCGCTGTGGAACAACCTTCTCAACAACTACAAGGAGCAGAAAGTCCTGGTGGAGGGACCCCTCAACAACCTGAGAGAGAGCCTGATGCAGTTCAGCAAGCCCCGCAAACTGGTCAACACCATCAACCCTGTGAGTACAACCTGTCATACTCTGGAGGCAAACTTCATGACAAACTTTAATGCTGATTTCCTTCTCCCTTATTTAGCCACAGTAGTCATTTAGAGGCAGTTGTGGCATTTCTTAGACTTCTGCTAGATGCAACTGTTGACACATACTGAAGATCAAGTCTTGAATTTGTACAGAAGTCAACAGTTAGTAGTGTAATTGCTTAGTCTATTGTCAGCTGAAGTAATTGGCAGCCATTTTGATAATTTATTTAATTATTTAGGTTGTTAGCAAAAGTGGCAAAAAAAAAAATCACACTTCTGTCTTTCACTAATGTGAATATTTGATATATTTTGGTCGTCCTGTATGATAGAAAATTGAATTTATTTGGGCTCAGGGAAATTATGATGGACATTTTTTAGACCCAACAATTCATTTTACAACATAATGGGCAGATTAATCATTAGTGAAGATAATTATTAGTTGCAGCCCTTAATATGTATGTAGCTGGTCAAATTGTTAATTTGCTGGTGTTTTCCAGGGGGGACGTTTTATGAGCACTGCGATGTACGATGCCCGTGAGGCCCTCATCCCTGGCTCTGCCTACGATCGCAGCAATGCTGGTATTTATTGAAAATATTGTTAATGTCTTCTAATTTACTCAAAATAATAAAAACAAATGTCAAACTTGTTTTTTTTTTTATGGACTGCATTTCATCAAAGCTAGACTTCTCTGGTCTTGTTTTTTTGATAAAATACTGAAATGAGTCTTGTGCTGCACATGGTGTTTCAGCAGGACGTCCGTCCAACATGTACTTTCAAACTCACGACCAAATCGGGATGATTGGGGCCGGCCCCGGTCACTTGGCCGCCATGAATCTTCCCATACCTTTCAACCTGGTGATGCCTCCAATGCCTCCGCCCAGTTACCTGGGTCAGACCAACGGCCCTGCTGCAGGTACAGTACAGCATTGAGATAGTCCACTGGAGTATTATACAGTATAAACTGAAAACGAGCAAAGTTAGACAGAGGGAAAAGTGATCCTAAGATTTCTGGACTAACGTTACTTCTTCATGTAGTATTACCTGCTTTTAACGTTCTTCTTTTATGTTTCTTCTTTCTTCTCCCTTTTCATGAAGGTCGTGGAGCCCTGAAAGGTAAGCCCGGCCGTGGTGGGCGGCAGAGGGTCCGCGGCTCAGGAAACCAGGGTGCCAGTCAGGGTAACGGACCAAACAGCCAGGCCAGCCAGGATGGGGCCTCCCAGTCCTTCTCCCAGGGTCCACTGACACAAGGCTACATCTCCATGAGTCAGCCCTCTCAGATGAGCCAGCCTGGCCTCTCCCAGCCAGAGCTATCCCAGGTAACACATCACTGTCACTCAGTGTAAGAAGAATTAGCAGTAATTTAAGATATTTTCATTATAGTGTTCTAATTTTTATGAACTTTTTAAAAAATCTTTTTATTTAGTACAGATTGGAAATCATACTTTTTTTTTTTTAAACACAAATAGTTCTTAGTTGAGTTGTCATTTGGTTCATATACTTAATATTAACAATAAAAACAACCTATTACAGTTACATTCAGTACTCTTTAGGAGGAGTATGATATAGGCTAATTTAAACGTCACATTGTTCAGAATTTAAATTGAGCAAATCCAGTAAAAAATCTGGTAGGAATAATATGACTGAATAAAGACCGAAAATGTGTTTAACAATGTTTCTGTTCTCTTGTTCTCCAGGACAGCTACTTGGGCGATGAGTTCAAGTCCCAAATCGATGTGGCTCTGTCCCAGGACTCGACTTACCAGGGTGAACGTGCATACCAGCATGGTGGGGTAACTGGACTGTCACAGTACTAGAGTGTAAGTACGTAAAACAAAGTGTTTGTTGTGAACTCGTGTTGAGTTGCTCTCAAACACTGGCTCAACTTATATTCAAATAAGTTTTATTTATTCATTTATTTATTTAATAGAGCTTGCCTTATAAAAAGCTGGGATATGTCCACCTTTTTTCTTGCTTTCTCAGATCTATAGAAATTATCATTTGGCTTTTATTGTCACCGTTTTGTGATGTATGGTATGTGCACTTTATGAGGTCTTTGTTTGGTGACAACTAAAGTAAAATCATCTGATCTTGATTATTGTGACTCGACCTGTTCAAATGGCAGTATTGCTCACCTCTCTGTGGTGTAAGATGTTGTTTTTTTAAATCATCTTCATGTTGTGGACAAAAGGTTATAGACCTGTTTTGTGTCTTGCAGGTCACTTGAAGAAGGGAGCTAGGCTTGAGCTGAGCTTAGCTCATCAGCTTTTTAATCTGGGAAATAATAAAAACATAAATGGATACCTGTTTTCCTCTGCTACAACCGAAGCACCACCGAGTGAAAGCGACGGGATAGCGAAACCAAACCAATGACCAGCGAGAGAAATAAGAGGGTAGAAGAAGAAGGAGAGAGCACGAACAGACGGGCAGGGAGATGGCAAGGGAGGCCGTGTGAACAAGCAAGAGGCAGGGACCAATGTCCGTGCAAAGGAGGGAAGTCGAGAAAATGGCAGCGTGTGGTCAAGCTGCTGAGGGAAACGGGAGATCACAACGGTCTCATGGGAATCCAAATGAGGCTCAACTCCCAACAAAACAATCCAGCCCACCCCTTCATCCCACAGCCTCCAGGAAAGGAAGGAAAGCTGTTTCATCTTCAGATGGAGAACGAGGCTTCCCAGCTGAATTTGAAGAACTTGTTCTCCAAACTTGCAGGGGGCATGATTACAGTCTTTGAACAGGCAACACAAAATCCCCACGATAAAAGTTGGTTGGTTGCTCAACCTGTATCCTTTTAAATTTGGTGTATCATGGGAGGAGAGCAGCACCAACAGTCTTCTACTGGGCCCAAAACCCTCAGCAGCCTCTGAAGGAAGCGGCAGTCGACACACCCTCTCGGAGAGGAAATAAAAACACTGTTTCTGTGCTTGAGATTAAAGAGCCTTGAATTGAAATACCTTTCACTTGCCTTCAGAACCACTGGCTCACTCACGAGGTCTTTACTGGGGTGGTTTCGACCACACGTCAGTGGTGGAGTGGCACAGGAATTTCAGACTGTTTTTTCAAGGCATGACGCGCGAATCCTACCGATATCGCGTCCATCATGAGACAGTTTTTTCTTCTCTGAAGTACCTTTCTTATCACAGAGCACAAAATTGCAAAAAAAAAGTCATCGAAACTATCAAACATGACCAGCATTGAATATTCGACTCAGTGTCATTTGAAGTTTCAGCGAAGGCTTTTCCTTAATTTAATCTTTTGAAAGCAGGGGTTGTTGATGTCCCACAGTGCTTCATGACCAGATGTCTTTTAAAACACTCTGTGTACGCTTAGATTGGCAAACGCTTGAACGCTTTGCATCGATTGAATCCTCAGGGGATTGTGGAATGTCCACGCTCATCACACAAATCCCTGCTCGAGGTGAAAGAAACCAAACAAGAGGGAGAAAAGAAGGATGATATTGGTCGAGATCGTGGCAATCAATCCACCACAGGTAAGGAGTAGAAAAGGAAGGTGGCTGAGGGAGAGAAGGATATGACAGTTTCCACATCTGGAAAAACGAGTTCAGGTCATTGACGAGATTCAAAATTTAGAGGGACGTGTGGCATTAGGTGACCACACATAAGATGTATTCGTAAACCCACAGTCATTTCACAGCATTTTGATTTTGTGAATAATGTTCATGTAGCCAGGCTGATGGCCATATTGCCCAGCCACAAGAATCTGAAGATTAGATGTTTAGAAAATAAAGATTCTCACAAAGGAAACATGTTCTCAGTTCAACCCTATAATTTAAAAATCTAAATCATCTTGAAAGGTCTTTAGCTCCTGTGCATTAAATGAATTTTTTTTTACACTTTTCCAAACCAGAGTTACACACAGTGGATCTGCCATCAGTACTGATTAGATAATGGCAAAGAGAAACATGAAAAGTGAATGACAAACGTGAATCAGTGCCTATAACCAATCACCTTCAGATAAACAGCTGCAGCACAAGCATGAATGTAGTTCAAATCAAACTACCAGCATACAAAGACAACCTTTCAGATAGCAGAGGGCTGGGCTGGAAACCCACAGAAAAAGGACTTGTTGTATTTTATTTTTTTAATAAAGTCAGGCCAGGTGATGATGAGGTCAGTGAGTTGAGCAGCTGGGTTGTTTCTCAAAGGACAGGCGGATGAAAAAAGCCACCTTCCTTCTCTGTGAAGTCTAACAAACGAAAGCTGGTAGAATTTCTTTTTCCTTCTGTGGACTTTTGATTTGTGCAACGCTGTTTTGCCTGCATTATGTATTCCTTGTAGAGTTCCTCTCGAGATTTATGTGGATCCTGAACCCTCTTCCTGGAGAACTGTATGAACCTGAACCATGAGTTGATCCGAACTTTGCTTTTGTCAGACGATTTGCTTCTTTGTCTGTCATGTTTTCTTGAGTTGGGTGTTATTTAGCCATCTGTGTAGTTTTACTAAAATCTGTTTTTGTAGCAACTTGCTGGCAGGAATGAGGCGGACGCCGTTTCCTTTCTTCATTAGTTTTGTATCCTCTCCTCAAACTGTCCGAGGGATTGTAGTTTTTTAAACTCTTCCAGGAAAGACGCTTTCTGAACACAGTAAGAATGTACTTCACTGTTGTTTCTCACCTGCTTCTCATTTCAGCAGTCATGTGACAATCATGTGGCGAGTAGATGTTGCCATGTTTGACTTAAAAGTTTTTTCTGTTTTGTTGACATTGTGTGAATCTTCCAGTTGTGCGATGAATTAGTTTCACATATCAACCCGTTCCACCGAGATCCTAACATGTTATAGCTTTAAGAACCTGCTGCCGTAATATTATCGTATTGCTTTGGTGTTTTTCCATCCTCTGAGCCACAATAAATTGCAACATGTGCAGTGATCATTGAAGAAGTGATTCAGTTGTAGATTAGTTGTTAAACATTTGCATCCAAACCCTTTGATTCTCTATGTCAACAGGCAGAGAATGAATAAATGGACTAGAGAGCTCAATGTGATGTAAATACCTATTTGAAACGATGAGTCTTATTTGCAGTGACGTTTCATCACATCATGGTGGTTCCTTGTTAAACTGAATCAATAAAGGCTGTCAACTTGAGTAATTGTTTATATGGTATGAAATTCAGCACAAATTTATTGCAGATGCTCAGATTTTACAGATATTATACATAATAAAATGTTTAGTATATACATGGTTCACAGCAGTTTTCATGCTGTAGCCTGTGTTGCCTTTTTCTTCTTCTTCATCAGTTTCTTTTTCAGCTGTCCATGTTTCTGTCTCTGAATGCTCTCCTGGATTTTCTGTTTGAACTTCTTCTTCTGGCTCCTGATCTTCTCCAGCTCTGCCTTCCTCTTAGCTTCCAGGTCTGGATCCTGAAATAGCAGATTAATCAATAACAGGCCATTATTTTAAATCATTGTAGCTGATTCACTAACTAATATAATTTTCCATTCACATGAGGGTGAATAGATAACCAAGGTCCAGTGTGTAGGATTAAGTGGCCTCTAGTGGTGAGACTGAAGACTTGCCAATCGGCTCACCCTCCCCTACGATGAGCGCTTAAAATGCCCTCTCGAGAGCTCTGTTTAGTTTGTCTGCTCTGGGCTTCTGTTGAACCACAACAGTCCTTAGTTTCACACATTTATACACTAATAAAAGACAGATCTCTGAATATTAAATTCCATTTCTGCCAATAGATCATCCTGAATCTGGCATACTGGACCTTTAATCAAATGTTCGTGATGTTGATGAAAAGAAACGTACCTTCCCCTCCAGAATCAGCTGTTTCCTCTTGTTGATCTCCTTTTTCTCATCAAAGTCTGTCGACTCAAGTCTCTACAATGCAGAAAAAAAGTTCAAAACATTAAGCCATTTTAATAAATACATTCCAAAGTGAAATAGCTTCCAGTCTGAAAAATACAAACAGCTGACTGAAGGATTCAATGCTGCCATTAAAATATTTTTCAAATACTTATAGCTCCAAACACTGGAGAGATTATTTCATGTTGACTGTTGTGCACTTAACAGAAACTAGAGTGAATATGGAGAAAAGAAGCATGCGTACTATTTCACACTCCCGTCTGGTGACGTTGACCTGGGTGAGGATCTTCAGGACTTCCTTCTCCTGCACAGGATATTCCGTCAGCTTTGTCTCTATAGAAACACAGCAGACCAGTTTGTGGAGTTAAATCAGACTTCACACGCTGCAGACAATGAACTGACAATTTTCCATTTTTTTTTTTAAATGATGTTCTTTTTTTAATTTGTTAAGCTATGGTTGAGCTCTGAGGATGCACAAAAAGGAAACGTTGGTGAACATTCTCTTAAGTACCACCTTGTAATTCCATCTTTCTAACTAAGTAACTCACGAGTCTGTTTTTCGATGGACTGGACCAGGTGGATGTCGTACTGTGTCACCAGTGTGATGGACACGCCATTCCTCCCTGCAGATGAAGAAAATCTCATCATGTATCACTGCTTTTTAATTTAGACACGTCATCAGTCATCGATGAGGGACATGTGGATTTTGTTGATGCAACAAGTTGTTTGAAGGTTACCTGCTCTTGCTGTTCGTCCGACTCTGTGGATGTAGATCTTAGGAAGGCCGGGGGTGTTGTGGTTGATGACGACCTGGACAGTTGGAATATCCAGACCCCTGTGAAAGAACAGGAAAGATGTCAAGAGAAGGTGATCTCAGCCTGTCTACAGCCGTCTCTGTTAAAGTGACAGTTCACCCAAAAGACAAAAAGGGTTTTTCCTCTTTTTTAATGTCTCTTTACAGAATTCATGCCCTGGTTACTCAAAATAATACACAGACCTTGGTGGCAGCAGTTTCATTTAGAAACTTGTCCAAACTGAACTCTCCAACCCTATTAATGGCACCCTCCTCGGCTGAGCTGTAACATTAGCTGACTTAGTTAGCTCGCCTCTCTAGTTTGCCGTTGAGTTATTCAGTGTATTTATTTCAGCAGTGTCATCTAGTTCCATTATATTCAGAAGGGAGACATCTCTGCGGCCGATACCTACAAAAATCGGCAACTCTCACAGAGAACAGATGGGTAAATTAAATATAATAAATAAATAAAAAATGTGTTTTGAGAGGATGTCAAAAATTAGTTTGGGGTGAACTGTTTGATTGGGACTTGACAGGTGATTTATTTCAAAGAATTTAACTTAATAATGTGTGAAAGACCAATATCATCCTTGAGACATGCAGTGGCTCAGCAGGTTGTCTCACCTGGCAGCCACGTCTGTTGCAATCAGGATTTTGAAGACGCTGGCCTTGAACTTGGCGAGGTTTGCAAATCGTTGTTTCTGGGGAAGATAAAGAGCAGTTGTTCGTTAAGCACGCCCACTCATCTGGTTTAATCTGCTCTAATCGCTCACACTGACCGGTTCAGTTTTATCACAGACTACCACAGGTACAGACTATTCATTCCTGTATTATAAATACATATATTCATTCCCCCGACATGGTAGCAGCTCCCTCCCAACCATGAAAAAGTCCTTCTGTCTCAAAATCAAGTTTGTTAGTTTCACCTGTTTCATCATGGAGTGCAGGGAGATGGTAGGAAAGTTAAATTCCCGCAGCATCATGGTAAGAATTTGGCAGTTCCTGAGAAAGAATTAAGAAATATCACACTCATGTTCGAGTATCAAAGACACAAAAACATTTCTCTACACCTATTAAACAACGGACGAACAAAAATATATTCTCTTTGTATCAAATAGTTCATCCAACTATTATGCTACAAATTGCAATCGAATCCATCAAAACCGCCGCCTAAAAATCATCATTGAGTTGAATAAACACCAGGCTCTCTCCAAATTAACACTGAAGTTGTACAGTACATGGCATTTTAGTCATTTCTGAGCTTCTTACTTGCACGTGTTGGTGAAGATGATCATGGACCAGTCGTCGTGCTTGTCAGTAAACATCTGGATCAGGTGGACCAGGTAGGCGTCCTTCACCTTCTCTGGAGTGAGGATGTATCTCTGGTCCAGCTCCTCCACCGTTCGTGTCCTGTCAACAACAATGATGTGAGATTTCACTGTTCACTATGCAGGGTGTGTGCAGCTCTTTTAGAAACTCATCAAGGGAACATTCCAGCGCTCCCGGTGACGGATATCGCCCAAGCCTACAAACCTCTGATTGAAATATAGATTCTGAATATTTTAAATGGTTTCATTACTCTATTGCAGAACTGATTCAGCAGTACTAGATGAGGTTTTTAGCTCTACGCTGTCTTTTTTCACACGGAGGTAAATTAGGGTAGGCGCAGTACATACAGCTTGTTAGAATACCTTTATAGCCATTAAAAATGTTATGCCCTGAGATGTCAGAGATCATACTGACTCACAGTTACCCTGGGAATGGTGTCGATTCAGGGCCAAGATCCACAAGAAGTTAATGCACGGCGGATTTAAAAATTACTTCAACTTCTGTTATGATCAAACGGAGAACAAAAGGAAATCTGAAGCCTGTGTGCTGCAGCTGAGTTCAGATACATTTCAACCCAGATTGTAGCTTCGCAACACAAACTCACAAAAACAATCACAGCCCTAAAAACCTCTAACAGGAGACATGAAAAATCTAAAAGCAAACCAAGATAAAAACAATGTTTTCAAGACAAGGAGATACTTTTATTCTGCTAGCTATGTAGATTGAAAAATTGATTTGTCTACATAAAAATGTTCTCAATATGACCTTGAAGTCTACTGTCACTGGTATTACAGTTCCTGTTCAGCATCACAGCCTTTTTTTGAATTCACCTGCATGAATTTGTAGCTGCTTCCTGCACATATCTGAACCGTGTGAGCAGTCGGGACGTGAGTAAATCCAGCAGAATGCTCACTCAAGCATGTTTTTACATTTCTGCTTCCGTCTTTTCACGACTCTCTTACATCCAAAGGCATTTGTGCGAGAGCTGCACGTCAGCAATTAGTTGCGCCTCAGATCAGATAACAGGCAAACTGAGACTGATGTTCCTGTTTTGTAAATAACACGCAAGACTTCTCGCAGAGAATGCGTCTGAAATGAAGCAGAAAAGCTTTAGTAAATCTGTCCCGAGTGCTCTCCTGCAGCTTTAAGTGAGTAGGTTGATGATGCCCACAAATACGCTGATCACACAATGATTGAAATTACACCTGTACTGGTCCTTTCTGGATTTTGCTCAATATTCCTTTAAACAACAGCAGGTTACTCACTCCGACTTGTTCTCCCAGAAGAAAGGTTTGTTCATGGCGATGGTCTTCAGCTCCTGCAGGGTGTCGGTGAGCGTGGCGCTGAACAGCAGCGTCTGCCGTTTAGCCGGTAAAATCCCCATTATGGTCTCCAGGTCTTTGGTGAAGTCAGTGCAGCCCTGCTCCAACAGCCGGTCCGCCTCGTCCATAATCTGAAGAACACACAAAGACGAAATCAAAATGATGAAGTTGATTAAAAATCCCCAAACTTCACAAAATTATTCTTTGGCATTCAAACATTAGGAACTAAAACAACGACAAGCAGTTTGTAATACATGTAAACAATGTAGGATGTATATGATGTGCAGTAATAATAAAGGGTCTTTACAGCATGTTAACACTGTTTTATGAAGTGTACGAGAAAACTAAAGCATCACGTTGCACATACGGAGTTATAGTTTTATGTTAACTGCTCGATAATGTCTTTATTTCCTGATCTAAACTTAATCCAAACATAACTTATCAGATCAAAAATATATGAGACCTACAGAAGAGACGAGGTGTTGAAACCTAGTCCAACTCTCAGTTTGCGGTCCTTCCTGAACTCACCAGAAACTGGATCTTGCTCATGCTGAAGGTGTCGGAGCTGCGGATGTGATCGGCCAGCCGGCCCGGCGTCGCTACGACCACATGTGGCTGGTTGGAGAGCTCCAGGGCCTGGCTCACCATGTCTGTCAGCAACACAACAGAGGAGAGGCTCAGACAGGATTTTACAGTAACTGGCAACTGTTTTTCATGCATTTCTGCAGCAGCAATACAACAGGGGATTAAACCTCAAGCAGAATCTCATAATAAGAGTGATGCACACACGGAGATGTGGCTAGGTGAGCTTAATCACATAAAAACAGTAAATATAAGACAGGACTGTAAACTGAGCGATATCTGCTGAGGTTAAAGTCCGTAGTTGCTGCAGAATGAACAGAAATGAAAGCTGACTGCAGTCTGACGTAGAATTCGCTGTCACTTACCCATTCCACCGACGACGATGCAGTCTCTCAGACCCAGAGGCTTCCCCAGAACTCGAAACTGCTCTGCAATCTGATAGGCCAGCTCCCTGCATGACATCACAACATCATCAGTTGGGAAAGGTGGGATGGGATGCTATTCAATAACAGATGCACAATAGATCTGATAGAAACAGACACGTTTTGTACTCTGCTGTCCTCATGAGGTCCTCATGAGTCAGGCTGTGTTGGAGTTTATTTCAAGCGAAAAAGGGATAATAAAAAAAAATGTATCTGAACTGAACACAAAACATACTGAGCTGTAAACTGTTTAGTTCTGGAGTTGGTACTGAGATTCTGGTTGGGATTTTGTGGAGCTGGGCAACGCGCGTGTTGCAATAGTAACCTAAAACACAAGGCTCGGTTGTTTCCACTGTCCTTATTGATTTCATTTGCATTTAACTGAAACTCTCACACTGTCCTTATGGAATTCTGTTAGAAAAATCAGGAATGTCACCAATGATTTTTTTGTAGGCTTTTTATGGTCAGATAACTCAACCATTACTCTAACAATCTCCACTCTCAACTCCAGGGATATCTCAGAACTAAACAATCTGACATGACCAGCAATGAACAGGAAGAACCACCCAGTAAACAGCTACATGGACAGCGAAGGTCATGTTAAATTATAGCTGAATTCTGAAGCAATCAAAGTATTTTAATGTGGATTTTCCCCAATACAATCCATATTAAAACATGAATCTGCACCCATTAAAGGGTGTTTTGCTCTCTAACGCTGTACAGCACTGACCTGGTAGGAGTGAGCACCAGGCAGAAGATGCCATAGGGGTCTTCTGACAGTTTCTGCAGCACTGGAAGCACAAACGCTGCCGTCTTCCCACTTCCAGTCTTAGCACAGCCCATACAGTCCTGACCTGTGTGGGGGGAAAAAAACACATGACTTAATTACTTTGACTTATTTGAGCAAAGTGCCTCATACTTCTCTCGGCCAGGGGCTCACACCAAACTTCAAGAAAAAAAATCAGTAATCTATTGTATCTTTGCTGATCTATACACTCACGCACCTTGAAGATCGACACCTCAAACATGTGCTATAAAAAGATGTTTCTGACCAATCGGCCGCAGTCACATGGGATTAACTCTCACATTTTGTAGTTTCCAGCCACCGACGTTTATTT
>OMLP01017329.1:23122-35942 GCA_900302685.1 Spondyliosoma cantharus
AATAGCTTGCTCCCACACCTCTGAATCGCTGTTAATGTCTGGGTAATTTCTCAAAATAATACTTTAAGTGAGACCAAAAGATCATCGGCTCAATTAATACACATGCAGAAACCAATTAACGTTTGCTGATTTAAAGAATTTATCTCATACCAGCTGAGAAGCACCGACGAGTAAATTCATAGATTTTTCAGTGTAGATCTGCATTACTTCTCGGGACAACTGATTCCGCCAGACAACAGTAAAAACGAAGATACTAGAGTTACAGGCAGATAACCTGGTGACATGTTTTCAACAGAAGCTTTAACAGAGGCTGTCTTACCTCGTAGGATAGCTGGCATGCAGTTCTCCTGGACTGGAGTGGGTTTGTTGATGCCGAGCTGTTTACACTGTTTAACCAGCCAGTCAGACAGACCCAGCGACGAAAAGTCCGCCATGTCTCAATTACCTCCTTATCTCCGGCTAGATAACTAGTTCGGAGTACTTTCTTTGCCCAAAGAATCACTGAAATACTCTTATTTTAACGTAGAGTAAAACATCCTCGTGTATTACAGCAACGGTCGCGGGTTGATTACGTAACAGTCTGACGTCTACGTCTTCTTCTTCTTCTTCTTCTTCTAGTTGCCACAGACTGGACGCGACACGTTGCTGCCCTCTGCTGGTCAAATATTGATATTACGTCCAATTAGTTATATTTAATAAAAAAAATGTTTTGTTGTATGCTGAGCGTTTTTATAGGGATAAATACGTTTGACCAATAACATTTAAAATATGATTCGAACTAAAATCCGTGTTCAGTTTAGTTACACTTCTAACAAAAACTCCACCTTTAGTGAAAAACCAATGAGCTTTCCCCCGTAGGCCTTAGTTGCATTAAACTGCACTATGTGAGCACAATGTATAGGCTACTGAAAAGATTTCTTGGGGGGCACAGGGCCTTTTACAAGACAGGTCCACTAAATGAGGTGATAATATTGGATATGTGGGACCTTTCCAATTCATCTTCAGCGGATATCGTAATCAATTGGGTATATTCACAAGTACGAGTCAAATGATAACAAACCACTCGGTCAGTGGGGCTTTTGGGGTACTCGTGGCTCTTCCAGTCTTGTTCAGCATCATAGAATCTGATGGATCACATGTTTTAATGTAACACCAGGCAGCCTAACAGACCCAGACGCTCTTTTGTGTCTGAATATGTCAAACTGTCAACACCTCCACAGTCCTTTAGACCTGATCCAGCGTAGCTTTTCCCTCCCTTCTGCACTGCAGCATTAATAACAAAACATATCAATTTTTTTTCAGTGGCTAAGATCACACGTTCAAGATCAGTTCTAAAGATTGATGCCCCCCTGATCATTGTCAGTTAGATTTAATGCTCGTCACCTGTGTGGATGAAATGCACCTGTCTTTATCCGCTCCTGAACTTTGGATATTTTGGTTAGTGGACAAAAAATAATTCTTGTCAAATAAAAGACATTCATGCTTTCTACCTTACTAGCTACTGTTTATCCAAAGACTTTATGTGAAGAAATGTTTATGTTAAATTGTTTTGTAGAGATTTCTTTTTCATCCTATAAAATGACTTTCCAGCCATTAGACAGAGGTCGCCTGTCCTGCAGTCTCACCACCGATGATTGATGAAGAAGCAAGACAGTGTTTTTGATCAATGAAAACCTTCTAGTGTTGTTGTCTAGTGGCATGTTGTTTTTCTTATGGTCTATTTTCCCACATGGTCAATGACCACAGATGAGCATAAAATAGATCTCAGCTATCGCAAAATACTATTTGTTTCTTTTCCTAACATTATTTCAGCGTGAGTATTTTCCTTATCTGCTGTGGACTCTTGTAAAATGTCAGCGATCTTACTCATGAGTTATCTGAAGGTGGTTATTGTGTTGGGTTTACAACCTCCTCTTCATCTCCAGCTGCTCTGAATGGATTTAATTTGTGAATTATCACCTTAATGGGTCTTCACTGGCTATCCGTGCTTTCCTGCTGATCGCACTGACTTGCTCCTCTGACTGACCTGAAATAATTAGGTCCGAAGCACCTTCTGATTTTTACGAAGCTGACCTTTACTGTGTTGACTTGACATTTCTGAGTTAAGAGGATTACACTCATGAGCTTTGAAAAACTCTTGGAAAAAGGCTGTCAGTATGTAAAGACGGACAATGTGAAAAGGACAAAGCATGTGTCTCGGTTTCCTTTTGCACCTCCTTTCTCCCACTTATGACTTGGATATTAGAGCTAACAAAATACAAATCCAGATAATAAGATTGGCAGCAAAACAGCTTCTGTGAATAGGATGACATTTAAGATTTAATCCTCTGTCTAGATATCATTTCTGGTGCAGATTGTGTCTTGTTTGTTTCTTCATGCAGGTATTTGTCTTTCACCTGCCACAGTGAGCATGAAGACGCCGTGAGTTTGATTCACACACTGGAGAGGGAGAGAAATCAACAACATGTGTGTTCTCACTGGGCTGCCAGAGGTGATTAATGCCCTGTGTGTTAAAGGCAGAGGCCTGGAGGTTCAGCTCCATCCTGACCAAACGGTCCAGCTGTGCTGCAAACTGCCTGAGCCCGGCTGAAGAGTGTGTCTCTAAATGAACATGAGGGTTGTTTGCATGTGAGGCAGAGATCTGCTGCTCCCTGTTGCCTCCCCACAGCACAGACGGGCAGTCAGCTGCATCGCTGTAACAGGCCACTGAGCAGCACGATTAGAGCACGGGAGCTGCCCTCATCGCCCTTCCACTACATTTGACGCTCCGCTCTCCCATGGTTCAGGCAATATTCATGCAAATAAGTGATTTATTTTAAATCAGCGGTGACTCCAAACCGAGGGCCTGTGTGAGCTAACGAGGTGAAGTACAGCCCTCTCAGTGTGTTTCTGCACTGAGGAGGTTCTGACACTGAATTGGGTGAAATATTTTCCAGTCTCTTGCTTTTCTCTCCACCCATTAGCAGCTCTGTGAAGGTTTTGCATTTCCAAGCCTTTTTCAAATTGATTTAACAGCATGAAAAATCTAAATTGTACCAATGTTTTATTCTACAGCATTTTCTTTTGAGGTTTTTATTGTATTTGAAGTTATTGATGTATTTTTTCTGTCTCTTTGAAATCATTCCATCATTTTAGTTTCTATTTGTACATGTGTGCGAAAATGCTTACACATATTTCTATGGAATTTATTATATCATGGTGTTCATTTTGACATGCTGCGTCTAGATGATTATTTAAAGGGGCACTATGTAGTTTTGGGGAAGACTTTCAGAGGAGTTTGCTTAAACAAATTAAATAAACAAACTCTCTTTGTTTTTGTGTCTGAATAAAGTGAATAAACAAACTGACTTTGAAGGGCGACGCAATTTCATACTGTTTTACTTTGTTTATATGTTGCAGACCCTGACACCTTTCTGGCTTCAGACAATGTTCTGGATACCTTATTTCTTAATGTACTTGTCACTTTTGTTGAGGGCATTTTTTCCTGGTTTTTTTTTTTGTGTGTGTGTGTTCTGCATTCTCTCAGGAGTCCTCTGTCATATCTGTGCAGTTTTAATCAGGACATGTGATGACATAATCACAGCTGTGAAATATCATCCACTCTGTCATGAATAAAATTATTATATTAATGCATCACCTTCCTGCAGACTCAATGCAAATGTAGTACAGTGGGTTTAATAAGCTTTGTGGTGTTTTTATAATCGGATTTCATGTTTTCCACCAAGAGCAAGACCTTTTATCCGACAGAGCGTTGGTCAGGATTATCATATAGCTCTTTATAAACTGCTTTACACTGATATAATGTCAGAGATCCACACAGACAGTAGCTGCGGGGCTGTGTAGACTATTTGGCTTCTGTTCTTCCACCAGTAATCTCAGATGCAGCATAGTTTTATTGCGCTACACTCCGCATAAACGCACCGAGGGGCTTTTAAGACTGTCCGAGGGCCATTTCCACATTACATTTCATATTCTGACATTTAAGTGAGAAAAGGCATAAGGAGGAGGAGCGGTAGGATGGGTTTTGTGGTTTGCATCGTGGCCATCAGATGGCGCCCAAGAGGCTCCACGATCCCACCGAGAGAGTTGAATGGGATCCCAGTGTGATCTGCCTCAGAGGCGGGAGTGGAAGGCAGCGCAAGTCCTGGAAGAGGTTTGAGCCAAAAGCACTCTGCTGTCCGACTTTCATCGACATTCCTCCTTCTGTCCGGCCCGCACAGCTCAGCCAAACGGTTCACGGCGCGTAATTACGCACGGGAACGGCAGATCCGCGGTATCGCTCGCCGTGGAGACCCGCGGACAAAGGGAGGCAGACAGGCAGACAGGCTGGAGTACAACTGACTTGAGAGGAGCAGAGGAGTACTGTTGGAGGGGAATCTGGAGTCGGAAGTGATTTGTCTTTTTTTTCTCTTTTTTTCGGAAATGTAACTTGCGTTCAGGATATCGAGGAAGAAGCTGGTCAGTTTGGAAACCGAGAAAAAAAAAAGGACAAAAAGTGGAGTGTTGAGTGGAACCAGAGCCCGAAACAGCATCCAGATCCTCGGAGCATGGGGTAAGTTAGAGATTTGTGTCAGAAATGCGCACTGCCGCCGACTGGAAGTGATTTGCTCTGATGGCGAAATGCTTGAAAAGTGAACTTTGCGTCGACTTGTGGGGATTTTTCTGAGCGTGTGGCTGTTTGATCCGGTCAGACAGCACCGGCTCTTTTCCTTTAAAGCAATTTGGAGAAATCGATCCGAATTCTAACATCCGCTCCCATGTGACACCGGGCTGCTGTCTTTGTTTACAGTCTCACAGAGGATAGACGGCCGAGAGAGGAATCTTTTATTTATGAAACATGGAGCTTGACCCAGTTTCATTAGAGGTTGTGAGCGTGAGAAGGTCAAATTCACATGGTGAGGCTGTATTACATGTATCGTGTGTGTGTGTGTGCATTAATTATACATGCAAGGCTTCAGCTTGGTTCAAACACACCTGAACCCTCCTCACATTACCACGTCCACGCTGGCAGCCCCCCTGTGGGCCCCTTCAGTGACACCTTAATTGAGATGTCAGCACCTCTGAAGCTCATCTGGCTGATTGAGACCGATATTAAAGCATCCTTGTTACTCTGATGTCTTCATTAGGTTGACTGGGATATTTTATTATTCATATGCTTAAGCGGCTTTGCTCATATTCCCTTTACAAAGTGACAATGCAAAGACATTTGCACTGCAGGCCACTTTACATGTCTAAGGCACACTCCACTGTCAGTGTCACTGTCACACTTCACTGTCAGAAGATGAGAATGCACACAGGCTGTTTGAATATCGTCTCACAGGCTATTTACTCACTGCTTAAGCGACTTATAAAATTCCAGTGGAGTCGTTGGGGTGTCCAAACTGCCCAGTGATGCAGCCTGATGTCGGTGCTCACCAAGTTGCAAACAGCAGCTGCATCCTGAATCTGGATCTCTCCAAAGACTTGAAGGTTTGTCCTCCAGATGTCCTCAGGAGCGGTCTGAACCTGCGCCTCCTCCGCAAATCAGACAGACAGAAACTTTAAAGTGCATTCAGGCGACCCTCAGCAGCTTGTTAGGCCAAATGTTCAAGTTTGCCACGATGTGGCGCTCAAATAACCAACCGGTTTACAGTGTGACTTCAGGTGTTCAACATGTGATGACTAATTGGGAACAGTGTAGCAGCCTTTGGGGGAAAAACAGTGGCATAGCAGAAAGCTACATATGTAAGCAGGGTTCTCTGAGTGAAGAGACGGTCTCTTGTCAGTGACAGAAGTGCGTTAAAGGGACTCTAAGTAATCATTTATAGCAATTCATATATATGAATGACTTTTTATTGTAACTTGATGTGAAAAACGAGACCTCCCTCGTGTCTCTCACTTGCCTTTACAAGCCGGTGGAGGATTTGTTTAAGTCGTTTGATGTTGCTCGACTGTGGATTTCTTTTTTGAGGGACTCGGGTCAGATTTTCCGCGGCAATCCAAATGATGTGACTTTATACGCATTCTCCTCTGCCTCGTCTCAGCGCCTCTCCGCTCCGGTAACAGTGAGCAACAGTAGCCAATGTTAGTTTAGAAACGGAGTGTGCTAACAGAAACGACCGGCTTTTTTGTGTACTTGCATTATCCCAAATTTTTCCAACAATGTTCAAACTCAGATAAATCTGTAATTTTATTCAAGGTAGTGGTGCGTTTTTTTTTATTTTCGACGTGTGCCGCTATAACTCCCTCGAGAAACATCAGATAATAAGTCAAGAGAATGAGGGCGGAAGTCAGCAAACGTGACAGAACGTTATGTGAATAAAACTAACACATCACATCAATCTGCATGTCTGCCTGATACATTATTACCAGCAGTCGTGGTTGTTATGTAACCGTCCAGCCCACGTCCAGTATACCCAGTTATGTATTCCATATGCGATGTGTCAGTGAGGATGAAACAGACTAAGTGTTATCAGCGCACACTGTATCTCAGTGATACAGTCAGACAGTGGAGAGCGTGGATGCTGGGCCTCTGATGGCAGCCTTGAGACAAACATCTGCTCGGATGTGTTTGATGCATTTAAACTGTGAGAGCCCGGGCCAGACTTCAGACCGGCTGCAGGTGAGGTCAGTCACTTTGAATGAAAGCGATGAAGGACTTCTGGAAGAAATTCTGGATACAGTCGCAGAGCACACTGAGGCTGGAACCTGCACACTCCTTGATACAGTCCACAGCTCTTCTACCCTCTTGACAGAAGGAAGCACCAGGACAGTCTTGATTAACCACCACTTCGGGTTCATGAACAAAATGAGTGTTCAGTGCACACGAGTGCTTTCATGCTGTGTGCAGCTTGTCTTAAAGTACTTAGCCATGTCGTCTGGCTGACATTGGTCCTTGTACTAATGGAGAATGTAATTTGATGGAGACACAGGCTTGATATAATGGGTGTATGTCTGGCTGCTTTGATTTAAAACCTGCAGGAGCTTTTTTATTCATCAAGATATGTCTGTCAGAAACTGATCAAACACCACACGAAGGCAAATACCTGGTAAACACAAAGTGGCTACTTCGTTTTTCTGACCACCTGAATTCACCATGAAAAAAGAAAATGATTCACCACAAGTGTCTCAAAATTTGTGCATGAAAAAAATGTAAAAAGTGTTTTTTATTGTAAATATAATATTTTTTTTTAATTTATATTTAAATAAATTGTCTTTTTGTATTTGAAAGAACTGTATTGTTAATGTTTCAGTGAAATATGTTAAAACACTGCTGTAATTCAGGTTCTTTGCTCTTAAAGGATAAATTCACCCAGATGTGGAAATTCAGTCACTATCTACTCACCCACATGTCGATGGGAAGTCAGGGAACACAAAACATTTCTGGAGCTTCACAGCGTTGCAGCACTCCCCCAAACAGCTGAAGTAGATGGAGATGTATTTTGACACCTAAAAATCAAACCCTAAAAAAGAACAGTAAAAGGCTCTATACAGCTTGTCTAGCTTAATCTGGCATAAGAGTCTCCAGACATTGATTGACTTGAAAATATGTTATTTCCACCTTCTATACGCTGTCAAGCTCAAGCACCATCGTCAGACAGGGTGCTTTCCCCTTAGCATCTACAGTGAAGATTTTTAGCTTTTAAATGAGTGTAAATAACATCTTTTAAAATCAATTTGGGATCTCAGGGCTTCTGGAGACTTGGGCAAGCTATTTGGAGCCATTTTTGACATTTAAAGAGCAAAATGCTGAACTCTTCTTTGTTGCTTTGTTGCTTTAGCTAAGCTAAAAGCGTTCATCTTGTCTGAAGCGAGTGCATGAACTCTTTCTTGGGGATCTTGGATTATGCTGGAGGAGCTGAATGGAGCCATTTAATGTGGTTATTTAAAAAAATGTTTTACACTTTAAAACAAGTCCCCATCTAAGTCAGTTGTTGAGGAGAATGTTGCAACGCTGTTTTGCTGTGAAGCTCCAAAAATGTTTTGTGGACTATGAAATTTAAGCTGATTTCCATCAGCATGGGGGTGAGCAGATCATCACTGAATTCTCACTTTTAGGTGAATTAATCCTTTAATGACTCATTCAACTGTTTATAACTTTTAAATGGAAAATTTCCATCCTCTGTCCACTCACTTGAGATACTGTCCTGTGTAGCTGCACTGTGTTCACTTCACTGGGACGTAAATAAACGTGTAATTTTAGTGTGTAACCTGGATCCTCTTTCCCCTTGTTCTGCTGCAGAGGAGTTTTCTGCGAGCTGTAAAATGTTCCCGCTACATCGAGAGAGGTACAAAGACATCATCTCTGTGTTGTGGCTCTGCATGGCAGGGATGGGCGCTAAGTTTAGATTTGATCTCCTTCCATCAGCAAAAGCTGCCTAAATAATTACATAATTTATTACTTTATCTGAGTATAGACATTATTTGACTGAAAAAACAAGAGAAGTGAAAGATTTGCTGAATGTAACTGCAGCTTTTCATGGAAAAGTCAACATTACATCATGAGATTGAGAAAGAGCCTTTGTGTATTCATGCTTTTGGCTCTGGTTTGTTGCTCAAATAAAACATCAGGATCGGTACTTTTGATACTTTAGGGATCAATCCGCCCATCCCTACTTCATCAAACATTTATCTGCCTCTGAAAAAAAATCCAACCTCATCATATCATCTCAGTAATGTTTATCCTCTCCTCAGTATCTGTGGTTATTCTTACTGTACTGTTGACTGTAAGATCTGATGTGGAGTGGAGGTTTCATGCTTGTCATTGGTGTGCAGATGTTGTCGGCACGCTCTCCTCCTCTTGTCGTCATTGCCTGCATGGTGTCTCTTCCATCATGTCTTCCTCCCGTCAGTTGCTTCATTGCAGCCCGATTGCTCCATGTAGGCTATTGTTGGATTGTTGAATATTGCATCATATTATATATGTTGTTTTTACCGTCATACAGCTTTCATAGATACAATGGTGTAAAAATGCACTATTTTTCTCTGACATGCAGTGGATTGAAGGTATTAAATCACAAAGTGTAAATCCTCAAGAGACATAAGCCAGCAGTATCTCAGCTGACTCAAATCCAACCTAACAACAGTCATTGTGCGCCCTAAAATGCATTTTATAGCCTGATTTTAAACTACACTGTTCAATCAGATCTTGATGAACAAATTATTCAAGTTGAAAATCTTTACTGATATACATTGTATAATATGTTGAGAACAAATTACATAACAATGTTCAATGGAAACCAAACTCCTCAACCACTTGAGGCCTGGATTCAAAATTGCACTGAAAATCGAGGTAACACATTAAAATCACAGGCTGATCCAACTTGCGTCAATTTTATCAGCAACTCATATCGTCAAACCAGCGTCTCATTTGTTTAGTTCGCGCACAAAAAAAACATAAAACAAACTCAACTGACAAAAATATAGCTGACTGAATGCAACTATATTGCTGTGAAATATAAAAACTGTCTAAGATGAAAATTAAGCAAAGAAATATTTCAACATTTTGGGAAATAAGCTTGTTGAAGAGAATGAGATGAAATGGGTACCACTTGTATTGCTGTCTGGTCTATGTAGTTGGAACTAGCAGCCAGTTAGCTTAGCTTTACTAGAAGCAGGTGGGAAACGGCTAGACTGGCTCTGTCAAACTTCAATAATACACTCTGTCTCTGATTGGTTGCCTTTGTTGGTTTGTTCTCTACACTTGACTCAATCTGTTAACTCAGAGTAGTTTTGATGATGTTTTTTTTTTTTGCTGTTCTGATACGGTGGTTTATGAGCTGTAGTTTCCCCAGTAAACACACCAACCTCTTTAGTCACCTTCCTGGTCTGCTGCTGCTCTTCTTAGGTCACTCATCCTCAGGAGCTGCTCTTTGCCCCCAGAGTGTCTCTAGGCTTGTCTGCTCTATCTAACTAGCCCAGAGACACTGCAGCTGTGCCAGCCTAACCCCCAAGATCCCACCAACCCACCAGATCCATGTTAGGCCTGTCTCCAATCCGCCATGGCAGCGGAGCAGTGTGTACGTGTGTACTTGCACTTATGGCTTTGCTGCGTTGCAGCTCCTGCAGTCCAGAACCTTCCGCAGCAGATATGCAAGGTGTCTATTTTTGCCATATGTCACAGCACAGTGCATCAATCAACTGAATTCAGCACAGAGCAGACAGGAAGTCAGACGCTGAAACAACATCAGAACATTCGGTTAATTTTACAAGCAAGTCCAACACTTGGGAACACTTTCCTTTGTCTGTTTGCTGTTGTATTTATAACACATACATAAGCCTCGGAGAACAGGTCAGAGCAGACACACTGCCGTGGGCACGAGCCCGACCTATCTCCCTACCGCTTGTAAGGCTGCAGACTACCAGGGCCATGGAAATATGACGGATTATTTAAAAAAAAAAAACGTAAATGGAGAAAAAGGCACTGAAAGTTCCACCACATGTAAACAATAGACACAAGTCAGTCATAGGCAGAGAAGGCCGGACACTGCAAGAAAAGTGCTTGTCTGTTGTCCGCCAAAAACAAAATGGAGTGTGTAACTCTTCCGAAATGACAAACTGTGTTTTTTCCTGTTCTATTTGCATTCAGACTAATAAGAGACTTTTGTAGGGGGAACCTAGCTATTTCCCCCTGCTTTACAATTTTATGCTAAGCTAAAGTAAGCTAATCATGTCTGGCTATAGCTCCACACTTCAAACAGACACATGTAAGAGTCAGAGGCCTCATAATCTTCTTACTCTCAGAAAGAAAAGTGAACATTAGTTCTAAAATTAACTATTCCCTTTACTGTAAAGCTTATAAGAAGGTTGCAGTACAATCACTCGTTACAGCTGTTGAAATGCAGTATGTAGTCCATACTGTGTATGAATACTGTATATATGGTATGCGGCAAGGTAGGTCACAGTATGATCATCTATCTTCATAATTACAGAAGAGTCATATGGGAGAAGGATGATATTTCTGTCCACATCATCTCATTTACAGTTGAAATCTGCCTCACCGTCACCGTGCAGCCTCCCTCTGCAGCACAGAGGACGACGAAACTTTGGTTTCAACGGGGACATAATCAGCTAATCGGCAGCATAATACCATAAAAACTGTTTCGGCGTCTGCGTCCTCCCACTGGCCAAGGAGAAGCCAGCTGTCCTGTGGGGAGAAGAGCTTCTTTATTGCTGTTTTAGAGACATTTGCAATCGCATGAATAAACGGTCTTCTCGGCTCACTCTCTCTCTGTTCACTCCACTTCACTCTGTTCTTGTTGACGAGCAAGTGAATAGCAGTGCCGCCGGAGGATCACGATGAAAGATCATTCTCTGTGTCTCCCCCCCTCCCTGACCTTCATATGCTGAATACAGAGAGCACTCCTCCTTTTTGTCACCTTCACAATGTGAGACGGCCGTGAGTTTATCAGTCAGACTAATGCAAGAGGAGCTGACCTTCAGATAAGTGAAGTGCCGTCCTGTCGTTCAACACAACCGGAGCTCGAGTTAAAAGCTTGTAGTCGAGACGTTTAAGTTGTCAACTTCCCCTGAAAAGCAGATCCTTGTTTTAGGCTTTGCAGTGGTGTATAAAACACTGTGCAGCCTCTATGTCATGCTGTGGTTTGTGCTGCAGATTTGTTGACTTGTTGAGTAGCTACAGTTTGAGTTAGTGTTTCCCCTCGTGGTGTTATTTTGGTATGTAGTTGTAGCGTGTCATGTTGCCGGACGGAGAGCCTAACACTTTCGCTGGCTCAGGAATGTGGACACGAGGCTTACTTACTCTCAGAGGGCAGAGGAGGCGGACGCTTAAAGGAGAAATGCTTTTAGAGGAACAAAGAAAAACGACAAAAAAAAAGCAAGAAAAAAAAAAAATCTTTCTCATCTGTAAGAAACCGGAACTCCCCAGGGACCTGAACACAGCAGAGACTCAGTTTTTGATGCAGAGACGTTGAGAAATGATACTCTTCGCTGACGCTCTCATTTAGACTGAACTGAACGTCTTCTTCCAGGCCTATGGTCAGCTGGCAGGCTGAATATGACTGCCTGTGAATACTTTTCTTTAGATAACCTGACAGCAGCTTCTCGCCCTTTCAACTATACATTTTGCTCTTCTCAGGCTTTAATCCAAAAAATGTAATGTGAGTTGTTACATAAACTAAAGTTACATCAGACCATCTGCAGCCTCACATCTCCAGTGGACCAGTAAACAAAGCTGAAAGCTCAGATAAAGGATAAGTTCGTATTTTTTTTCAAAGTCTGTCTTAAAGCAGCACTCACATGTTCCTTTATTAATCAAAACAGTTTTTGGTCCGTTTTGTTTGCTGAGGTGAAGTAGTGAAAATGATCTGGGACAAAATCAAAAATCTCCAGTCATCGTTTCAGTGCAGTATTCCCTTTTTTGTGTTGCGGTCCATTACAAAGCAAAGAAAACCGTCTGCGGAAACAAAAAAGAGGAACTTTCATACTCAAACCTTGGAAGATATCCAGTTAATATGACGTCTGATTGAAGCGCCATATTACTTAAACCTTCAAATCATTTCTTTTTACATAGAACGAGGACTGCAGATCTTGTCACTTCAGTTAAAATTGTGTTAATAGGGGGTTATGCAAAATTGTAAAGCCTCTTGAGGAAAATCTGTGATACATTTTGGATATTTAAAACTATAGTATGTATTAATCCAGAGAATAGAATGTCTAAGAAACTTTTAACACCTGTTCACCTGCATATGTGAGTGGAGAGAGGGAGAGAGGGTGAGTGGGTCGATAATTTATTTAGCTGATGTTTGTGTGTTCTAAGAAGTTGATCTTTTTTCATTAATAAAGGTTTCCTTGGAATGTGATATAATACATTTTTTTATTA
>OMLP01017329.1:35962-68033 GCA_900302685.1 Spondyliosoma cantharus
ACATTTTTTTATTAATCAATTGATTTTAGTGTCTTAAAATTGTCAAACAACCAGATCACTGATGCACAGATAATTAATTTAGAATGATAAAGCTGTGGGTTAAAAGACTTCAATGTTTAATTAGCTATCAAAGTTGTTGTTGGTGAAATTTCATGTGTTTGACAGTTTATAGACATATTGTTTCAGCTGTACGTTATTCACAGGGTTTCTAAGGTCTTCTTTACCTTGGATTGAGATTTTGAGCATCAAAACTGAACTGTTGTTTCAGGGGGAGTGACTGATTATTAATGCTTTTATTTATTTATTTATTTATTTATTTATTTATTATTTTATTTATTATTAATGCTATTAATGCTTCTCTGGTTAGGTGTAATGGCATCATATTTTATTTCCCCTTCCTTTGAACATGCCCTTTTGTACAAATCTGTGGTTACATAATGCAGTAAAACTCACAAAAGTGTTTTTGTTACTAGCTACTGACAGCAGTTTTGACTGGAGCACTGAATCATCACACCTGGACACCCAGCTGTGTGTCAGGTCATTTGTATCCATCTTTGACCCCGACATAACCTCTTGCTCTCTGCTGCCAGCTGTTTCAGGTGTGAACACTGGCTTTAAGATAAAACTTAAAGGATTTTTGGCGGCAAGTTTTGCAGCTTCCTCTACCCCAGGCTGTTTACAGCCTTCAGAGCTTACAGGCTCCATCATTGTCTGTTTGGACTTTACTGACTCGACTACAGAAGCGACTGGTCAGGTGTGACTGCAGGGCTGGAGAGGACGGTGCAGCTTCTGTTTTACAGATCAGAGACTCGGGGTGGTGAATGGGTTGTGAAGTTAAGAGGAGAGATGAAGAGAGCAGCAAGAGAGGATTAGAAAGTGATGACTTGGGGCAAAGACACACAGCTCTCAGACAGCACAAGCATGGTGTGTGTGTGTGTGCGTGTGCGTGTGCGTGCGTGTGCGCATGTATATGTGTGTGTGTGAGCTGGCTGGCAGCGAGATACAGAGTAAGAAGAATCCTTTTCTACACCGAGAGACACTGAGCATTTTCTAAATTTTGTTTTTAAGATGATCAAAAATAGAAATATCAGTGATAATATGAGAATATTTAGGTTCTGAAATGAATTAATTAATCGTATTTTCTTTTGTTAAATTGGACAAGAGCAGCTGCACTGCAGGACCTGAGTGCATTGTGTGTTGCTCAGGAGCACTTCAGCACTGTATGGGGGATTAAAGTGTCAACTTGTAAAGGACTGTCCTACTGTGAAGCCGTCAAGGACTCTTTGTATGAAATGTTTTCTTCAAGTCTTCAAATTGCAGACTTCACTTTTTGAAAAAAGTAAGGCAAATAGTTGTGGCATTTAAATGTCAGTAGCTGTGGAACTGCAGATAGAAAAAAAGAAAAGAAAAATAAGTAAAAGATATTTCCTGCTTAATAAAATGCTTCTTTCCAGGTACTGGGATTTCACAAAGTGCTGTCACATTTGTCACACTGGATCCAAGCAGACTCATTATCAGCTTTGATTATGTGGTGCGTCAGTATCATAGAGGAGAAAATGTGTTTTCTGAGGCAGACGGCGAGTGTGAACTGTGAACTACACTTCATGACCACAGTTACTCTGAACACAGTTTACCATACCACATTACCACATTTTGCATCACCCTAATTATCTGTGTTCGAGAAGGCTTTGACTGCCCTCATGTCCCTGTTGGTTCTGTTTAAAAAAATAAGATGATTCATGATTATTGGGGTCATTTCAGTTTGATGTTTGAATTTTGGTTTATTTATCAGCAATTTAAAGATGTCACCTGAGACATTAGGAAATTGTGACTGATTGATTAATCGATAAAATAAGACAAGCTGCCTGTATCGTCACATTAGATGCCAGCTTAGTCTGATCTAGAGCTGTATGATATTGGCAAAAACTAACATTGTGATATTTTGGTTATCTGCTGGTTATATATTCATTTTGATATGAAAAACAACCCAAAACATTTATTTTCACCAGATACCTTTTTAATAATGAATCAATCTAGAATTATTGGGGTGATTTTGTAGGGGAGTGCATTTATCAGACAACCAAAGTGGGCCCTGCTTTGTTTGATAAATTCATTAAGAGGGATCAATGAATGTTTGCTGTGGGGACTCCTCAAATTGGATTTGATAATCTCATCATAGACTGACGTCTCTTGTAGATCAGTCACGGAAAATGAAAACCATGTGAGTTTTCCTTTTGTATCAAGCAGCACAAAGATGTAGCATGATGTGTTGAAGTTATTTAGCTTTACTTCACATTATGTGTCGTGTCCTGTGATGTGATTGTTGGACACGCGCACAGTACGATGTCGATGCTGAAAGAATATATTTTGCGGCCCTGCTTTACTCCTAATATACGTATTTTTGGACTCGACTTGAAAGCGGCGTAAGTTCAAACACATCCTTGTGTTAATGTCTATTCAATAGCTCGCTGTCTTGATTGTTCTTTTTAACTCTGCTCATGTCTTCCCTACACCACCCTCAGTTCGCATCTATATGAGATGTTATTTCTGTTCTACAGGAGGTAAAGAACCATTATCAAAGATGTCCAGGCTGTAATTTCATGAACGTTTGCGGTGGATGAAGCCCTGTAGGTTAAGAAGAAGCGTATTAAAGCCCCCTTGTTGACGCTTCCAGTAGAAAAACTCAGCCCTCATGCTGTCTGTCTTCCAGCCTGTCCAGATGGAGCGATCATACGAGTCCCTCTGTTTATGGCCTTTGCGGCATGCAGCAGCCAAATACTGTTGTAATATTTTCCTGTCCCTGAGAGGAATTATTTCCTCTGTGTGAATGTGAAGCTGAGAAAGAGGCTGCATGCTCAGCAGAAGCCTCTCCAGGAGACAGACTGGAGGAGGTAATGGGCTGTTTGTTTGGCTTAGTCCGACATTTCATCTGATCCCTCATCTGGTATGTACACCCATAACCTCAAATTCATCTGAATGCCTCATGGTAATTAATTTATCATGAGGGTGGAGGGTAGCTGATGGCCTCGGGGCTGTGTGCCTCCTCCTCTATGTGGTATCGCTGCTCTGCTTTCATGGGGAGTGTAGTGGATTAAAGAAAACTTAAAGCTTCAGCCTTCAGCTCAGAATCAGCTGCTTTACTCTCCAATTCTCTGACAATGGCAGAATATGAAATAAAGGTTTTCTAAAGGCAAACTTTCAGAAGTTTTACTGAGAGAAGGCGTAGTTTTTAAATCCGTCAGCTGCTTCAAAATCATCAGATGATGCAGCGGTGACAGCCCCCCAGCCTCACACCGCTGCAGACGTGCAGTGCACGAATACAAAGACGTGGAGATAAGATGTCCTAGAAAGGCATGACCAGTGGTCGAGCCCACAGAGGTTTGAACCACACTTGAGGATTCAGCTGTGTTCCCCTGCTGGCCTCCCAGCCTGCCTGGGCTGAGATCCCAGCAGAGCTTTTCTCTCCTGTGTCTACCGGGTTCTGCCTGTCTGTTTTTTTCTGTCTCCTGCACTTTAACCCTGAATACAAATAATAAAAAAAAAAAGTGAACTAAAAAAAACCCCTGAGAAGAATACCATGTCCTACTTAAATGATTTCCCTCCCCAAAAAACAGCTCTGAAAAGCTTCTCTGATAACTGTAATTGGCTTTAGAATCTCTATTTTTGGTTTGGTTTTTTATTCGATACTTTTTTAATTTCAACTGGTTTTACCTGACTGTGGCTCAGGAGGTAGAGCCACTGTTTGAATTTTGATGTGCGTCTATTCTCGCCGAAGCTAATTTATGCTCCCTCGGTCCATACTCTGCTTTTTTTTTTTTGTCTGTAGTCACGGGGGACAGTGTTGCCAATAGTTGGAGCGAGACGTGACCACAGGACAAGAAGAAGAAGTTTGAAAAGTTGGGGAGAAGATCTAAACATCTGTATGATGCTAGCTCACCCGGGCACAGAGACGTGAAGCAAAAAGTGGAGAGCCATGCGAGACCCACTTTGAGCGGCATCCTCAAGTGGTTGTTTGTCCGTTTGTTGGTTGGATTGTCAGCAAGATTACACAAAATCCACAAAATTGATTTCCACAAAACTTGGATAGAGGCTGGGTCTCAGCCCACAATAGACCCCATTATCTTTGGTGTGGATCCAGATAAAGGGACATATCCAGGAACTTTTTGTCTCACTTTCTTTTATAATCTGTACTTGATTTAAAAAAAAAAAAAAATAAATAATCAGGCAGATTTAGGTGGCTGGTGTCAAAGACTGAGTACAAAAAGTCTTCTGACTGCTGCTCTGGTTTCATCTGGTTTTACCTGGCTGTGGCTCAGGAGGTAGAGCTGAGCAGATCAGGAGGTTGTTGCTTCAATCGCTAGCTGCATGTTCAAGTGTCCTCAAGCAAGAATCTGATGACTGTTCCATTGCCATGTGAGTGTGTGTGAATGGATGACCACAGAAATATCGTGGGCTGCTATAAAAATAGAAATCGCTGTTTGGCTCCTGATTAGCAGGTTGACACCTTGTGTGGGAGCCACTGGCGTCAGTGTGTGAATGTGAACGGGTGAATGTGACGTGTGTTGTCGAGCTTTTGATCATCCGTAGACATGAACTAAAACTCATTTACAAAGAGCTATATGAATGCAGTCTATTTAACATTCAGCATTGAAGAGAAAGAAAGAAAGTTATTTTGATAATTATTATTTATTTATTTTTAGTAAGTCATTTTTAATCAAGATGATTGATATTTGTTAGTCCAAGAATGTTGTTGTTGATCTGAAGACATCACCTCAGCCTCCTGGAAATTGTGACAGACTTTTCACCCTGAATTGAAAAAGGAGGTTGCTCTTCAACAGTGAGCATGTCTCAAAAAACATCTCAAATTTTCAAGTCTAGGAAGACAAGGTACTCACATTTCAGTTGTTTATAAAGCTTACGCACTTTTAGGAACCAGTAAATATATCAAACCCTCTGAAGAAGACTGTGTACTGCGATGTGAGACAAATAATCCTTGACTTGGACATTTTCCCCTATTTTCTTAAATTCTACAGACCAAAACGACTGATGGATGTGTTGATAAAATAATTGCCATTTTAATAAATGATGAAAATAGTTACTTGCGGCTTTAACTTCAGTATCAAAATGGTGCACGATAAGGGAGAAAAGTCAAAACAAAGTCACATGAGACGTTTGTGCTGGTCACCTTCTGGTTATGTAATTATGAAATACGTCCCACATTTCCCTTAATAGATGAACTTGTAGTTACATTTACACCAAGTATACAAAGACATTGTAGTTTGAATTCTCCACCCTGACGATGATGTTGTCATGTTTGTGACCTGTTTAATTACTGAGCTGTAATCTGAACACGGCCCTCCCTCCACTCATGCGTGGATGCGTCGCAGTGAGTGTGTAGCTACAGTGTGATGGAGGGGGTGGATACATGGGTGGACGTATATTTGACCTGGAATAGATTAACAGTGATTGATCCAGATGACCTTCCCTCTGGATCGAGGCCTCTGGCTCACAGTGGGAGGTTGCTACCCTCAGCACACAAGTAACCGCTCTATGAGCCGTGTATAATAAGCAAGTGCTGTACTTGAGTACAACTGAGAGGGAATTTAATCATGTTTGACTCTATTATGTTTATGTGCTCTAGTAGCTGGTTACTCTGCAGATTAGGATTTTAAACACAAATTTCATTCAAGCATGATGTATTATTTTCTGCCCATTTTGATAAATCTGTGTGCATGGTAGTGTTTAAGAATGAGACAATATTAAGACTGTATGAGTTTTAGTTATTACATGGTGGTATTGCTACATTATTTAAGTTAATACCTTTTAAAGGATAAATTCACTCAGAAATGGCCGTCATGCTGATGAAAAGTCGAATTGTTTTGCAGTCTTTTCTGGAGCTTCACAGCATGACTGTGTTGCAGCCTTCTCGTAAACAACCACAAGTGCATTTGGACTCGTATGAAACTGTATAACAACAACCAAAAGATAAATCTCTCCGTACAGCTTGTCCAGTGCAATCCAAGTATCCAGAAGCCTCGAGATCCCAAAGAGATTTGAAAAAGATCTATCTACACCCCTGACGTACGGTCAAGCTCGTGTACATACGCTTTCAGTTCAGCAGCTACAGTAAAGAATTTGGCTTTTAAAAAGGTGTGAATAAAGTCATGTCAAATCAATTTGGGATCTTCAGGAAACTTGGATTACACCGGACAAGCTGTATGGAGCCAATTTTGTTGTATTAGTTTTTTCCCCATCAACTTCAGTTGTTTACCTGACTTTCCACGCTTTACATCAGCGTGCGTAGATAATGACTGAATTTTCATTTTTGGTGAACTTATCCCTCAAATGTTTTTCTTTTCTTGTTTTTCTTTTTCTTGAACTTAAATCTGGTTACTTGTCTTCCTGTGGGGTTCATCTTAACATTTCACTTGGTGGAATGGTGGAAAAAGTAACATTTAAGTACTATTTTCAAGTACTGGATTTGAGTTTATTTTTCACTGCACTACATTTATTTAACAATCTTGACTGAAATATGATTTGCTTGTTTAGATTAAATTACCCAACTGTATATAAGATTGGATATTATGTAATAATATCAACTGTTTTGATAGCTGAATTGTCTAAGTCATGGCAAAATGGTTTCAGCTTCTCAAATGTGAGGATTTTCTCCGTTTCCTTGTCTTCAATTGTGACATTTTTCTTATCTTAACTTTTGCGGATTTTCAATTCATGACTTTTTCGGAGTATTTTGACAGTGTGGTACTTGGGCTTTTACTCAAGTAAAGGATCTGAACACTTCCTCCGCTGTTGCTTGTCTGCCGCTCTGTTGGGTTCGCAGATATGAATAACTGTCTCCTTCGTCATGCAGGGTTTTACTCTCACATCACCTGATTTAATTAAGAGCTACACACTTTCACGTTAATTGGATCAGGTGTGTTTAACGCAGCAGACACCGTGACGTATCGGGCTGTTCTCCTCTCTGCTGCACTGCATCAGTTTAGACGAGGCTTCTGTGACTGTCGAGCTGCTGTGCCGTGTTTGCTCTCGCTCACCTCAGGAGGGGTTTAATCCAGTTTTAATCTGCTCGTATCATCAAACCTCGACGTGATGCTTCCTGTCTGAGCTGATTAACTTGACGGGCTTTTCACAGGGCTGCGGCGAAATGGGCCAAATTGAATGACGGGACATTAATTTTCTGTGTGATCCGCTGTGACGGCTGGGAGCTGAGCAGTCAGTCATCATTTCTCATTAAGATGAGAATGTGATAGAAAGGAAATCCCAACAGAAACTTTTACTTAGAAGTTAATTCTTTTTTTTAGTTTTGCTTATTGGCTTATTTCCTTTAAAGTCCTGTTGATCAGTTATGCAGCCAAATAATTAGCGTCATTGAGTGTAATTAAATAACTTCACGGCGCTGTTACTTTGCTTCGTGTGTGTCTCAAATTAAAACTGCCCTCCCTGAAACGTTTTGTTATGATATCTTTTAAACGGCTTTGTTGCTTTCCCATCAACATATTTCTATTACAGTCTCTTTACTCTCTTATTCTCACTGGTTAAATTGTTGCTAAAATGGCCTTGCTCAAGGGCAGCCGCACAGTAGCAGTAAGTAAGCAGTAGTAAGGTGATGGAGGTGATAACTCATGCACATAAATGCTGAAGTGGGTAAATTATTGTAAAAGGAATATTCACAGTGCCCTTCTGATGCCCTGTCTGTTTCAAGGTTTAGTTGTTGTTGTCTTGCCAAAACTCAACAACTTAGAGTGCATACCTCCGCCAAGATCCAACAGTCCCCTTGAATTTAATCCAAGCCTAATCCATATCAAATTGTACTCACTAATGTTAGCATTCAACCACTTCCTTGGACACATTTATTTAGCTCAAGTCTGGAAGTCAAGTGCAATGGTTGTCACGGTAACGTTAATGTTAACTGGATGTGGTTGGATGCTAATGACCTTCCAGACTTTTTAGCTGCTGATCAACTTGGAAATGGTGAAATGACAACAATTTGTCAGATTCCCTACGTTGATACAACTTACAACCTGGAGCACAACAGCACAACATTATCTCAGTGTGCGCATGACATCAGAGGAAAATGGCTGCCATGTGAATATGATCTATAGAGTTTATGATACTTACATGTTTTGTTCAACCAAAGTTTGGCTATAAACAGACTACATTTCAGTCTCATGACTTGAACATCACCGCCACTTACTACACAATTAATATACATGTTTTCTGTAAATTGATCAACTTACAACTTGTAAAGGTATAATTAGAATGATTTGTAACTAGAGTTGGTCTGTAGAGATGGACTAGTGAGTCTCTGTGTTCAGTGTGATGACGTTTAACGTCCCTGACTACTTCTGTAAGACACACAAGTGCTTTATAATTGAATTGTGGGACAATTAACAATGTATTTTATGCTGTTGAACAAAATGTGTAAGTATCTTAAGCCTGTAGGAACCACAGACCTTATTTCAGATGTGCAAAAGTGCTCACTGATTTCTGGGTTTATGATTGCAAACTACACCACTCTGTTGAAGGTAGAAATATTATTAAATGACTGTGACTTTAGAGTGCTAAACACTAAAGGAAACCAAAGGAAAAAACTATTTTTCTGGCAAAGTGATGCCAGCTTCAGTACTTTGTGACTTTTTAACTAATTTTCTACTTATACATGACTGACAACAGTTCTGCAGTGGCCAGATTATTTTTTTTTTTTAAGAACAATTGACAAAGTTGCCATCCAAAGCATGAAGGCCAAAAGTTTGTATAGCTGGTGTATTGTTGTAATGTTTATGTTGGTGTTTCAGGTGTGAACCCAATACACACCTGCTGAAAACCAAACAAACTGCTGTGACACCTGAGATTTACTGAAAGAGGACACACGCAGCTGTATTATTCTATAAATCGGCACTGTTAACTGCTGGCAGTGTTGAACACCGCACTGCCGGTTGTTGTGCTAGTTGCTTCTCTTTTTCTTGGCAGTAATTTCGGCTTGTTGCAGAGGGAAAAGCAGGTGTAAATACAAACATTAATGGGGTCGTTGCATTTGAGTGTCCTAGTTAGCCACGACAGAGAGCCAGCATACCCACTGGAGGCACACTGGAACTTATGCTGCATTCAATTGAATTTCTGAAAAGTCCCAAAACTTGGGCAAGATCCACCAAGCCCGACTCCTCCGACATAAACATAGCTGACATCACATAGTAAAACAATTACCTTTTAATCTTCACATCACTTTGTACTTTGCAGTGTTTGTGCTGTGGAACATGCTGTAACAACAACTTTCTAGTCGCCATTTTCACATCCATTCATGCTTAATAGAAGTCTTTGCAGCTGACTCCTCCTGTCTCTGTGTAAATGCTCTAATTTGTTAAATCAGCTGCTGTGGGTGCTTGTGAAGTTCAGACTTGCCATACAAACAACCATTTGCTGCAGGCATCCACGTTTTTCCGGAGCAAACAGATTTAGATTGGAAGTCGGGAATACCGGTTTCTATATGCAATTGAAGGCAGCATGATTGTTTACACATTTCCTGCTAAAAGTGTTAAAATGTCTGCAGTAAGGAAAAAAGCTCACATGGCTTAAAACAACTTGTTGACTGAACTAATTAAGCTGACACCGCTGCAGTGAGGTGCAGTAGGATACAACTGAAATGTAGTTTCTAGGTCTAATCCACAGTAAGTTAAACTCATTAGCTCCTAGCTTGCATGTACAGTGACCAGATCCCAACAAACCAAATGTGGAACAAGGACTATGTTTGTGTGGGACACGTTACCAATGCTGAGAGGGTGTCTAAATGTGTTGATATAATGACCAGTTAACTAAAATGTTTCTCTTCTTGCCCTCAGCTCATAATGCTTTGTCCTTTAGTTGATTCAGTAGCACGCTGCTTTTGTTTGACCACATGACTTATCATAATATCTCTGCTCCAAGTGTGGAAAAATAAATAGTGCTCAGTGTTGACCTTTATAATTGAGCACATCACGGTGTGTTAAATGCTATTCAGCTGCTGTTCCCAGCCTTGTTTCCATCATATGCCTCCTGTAATCTGTTGGGCATAGTGTTAGCAGCAGAGACGGTGACAGGTTAACTTGTACTTTTACTGAAGTCCTTATAGGCTTGTCTTGCCACTCGGCAGCCATCATTGTAACGCACCAAATCGGTTGAAAGTGTTGTGAATCTAAAAAAAAAAGAGTTTTCTTCTTTTAATAAGAGTTTTGTAATCATCCTGTCTTCTTTTTTACTTACCTACACCCCAAAACCTCATCCAAGGTCAACAATTCAGTTTATTTCTGCCCTCAAATAAATGTTTGTGAAAGATCTGCTTTTAACGAACCAATTACCACAAAACTGAAGTGACTTGAACTCAAGGGTCGGTCCTTGACTCACTCTCCTGGAAAGTCCCAAATCCCAGAGGCAGCAGCTAAGCAGCAGTCCCTCTGTAGCTTCTGTGAGAAATTAGAAGAAGAAAACAAATCCTTAGAGCCAAATCAGGATATTTAAGATATTAGTAGTTTGCACTTCATGTGTGACATTTTTGTCCAGTCTCCATGTGGTTCAGGTAACTGAGACCCATATTTGTCTCATCAGTCAGTGATATTTATTGTATCTCTGTGCTGCTTCCTGCACCTGAATCTGCTCCCTTGGCTGCTCTGCATTTGTCTATTGTCAGTTGCAGCTTCAGTAATCTGTGTTGGAACAATCGCGACTATTGTTTCTATGCAAATGTGAAGTAATTCCAACCAAATCCAGTGGGAACAATGCTTCATATAGCCGTTGCTGACCTATATAAATGATTATTTCTCTTGCTTAGACAAAGAACAGAGCCTCCTCACAGCACATATTATCCTAATTAATGTCAGAGTATAATTGACTTGCGATGGGAATGGCTCATTGAATGCATTAACATTATGCAAACTCTATTAGCCGTGTAATGTTGCATGAGTTTGCCGAAGTGCCCTCGTAGTCCCTCTTCCTCCTGTGATCCTCTGTTACTCCCCACAGCGAGTCTATAGTTCTTCAAAGAGAGCGGGACGGCTAATTGGACTGCTAGCGGTTAGCAAATCCACCAATAGCCTCATTACACCAGGAGAGCATCAATGACCTCGAGGTCCTTCAAAAACACAATCACAATTGGAAATTGGGAGTATTTTTGTCTCTATTTATAGCTTTATCGCCCATCGTTGTACACTTAGTGGAAGAGTGAGGTCCCAAAATGCCAAACAAGTTAATGATTCGCAGTCAAATGGATGAAAAAAATGAAATGATAATGATATTCAGTTGATTTTAATGATGAGTACATATGTTTCAGCCTTTTGGCTTTAATCAGTTTACTGTGTGTGTGATATTTCCACTTTCCTATCATGTAAAACTGGTGCTCTTAAAGACAACGGTGGATGCATTTTTAAAGCAGCACATGAAAGATAATCAACTGAAAATGATTGCTTTTTCGGAAAGATACCATTCAAAAGAAACCATTTAAAAGAGCCGGGCAGTATACTGATAATAAATCATTCCTGTGATATGAGACTATATCCGTACATCGTCTTAGATTTTGGATATCGTTGAATTCTAATATTTGTGTAAGTGTTGTCTTCCCCTGGTTTAAAGGCTGCATTACAGTAATGCGCTCTGGGAAATTTTTAAGAGCATTTTTCATATTTTGTGACCAAACAATGAATCAATCAATAGTGAAAAAATGTTGCAGATTTATTGCTAGTGACATTGATAGTTAGATGCAGCCCTAACCATCAGTGCAGCTACAGGTAGGTGGATCAGTGTATAAGAATGGAGATTGCGTTTGCATGACACTTGAGCGAGAGTCTGAAACTATTTGCTCATCTTTACATTCCATGAGGTGAGTTTCTCCAGAGAAACTGGCTCTGTGAGGAGTGTCACACGCTGACAGATTTATTCTTCCGCGTAATATTTGACCGCACTTTTCACCTCACTGTTGTTGATGGATCTGAGTGATGAGTTCAGGCTGGAAACAGATTCATTTGGAAAGTGACACGAACTGTTACAAAATGATTAATAGCCTTTAAACAAATGAGGTTGTGATTTCTTCTGCGCTCAGTGTTTTACATGTTATATCTGGTGTTTTATTCTCGTGTTAAAATAGATCACTGTGGTGATTTTAAGCTTCGGAAATGGCCCCGACCTTGCTCTTTTCACGCTTAATTGAAAACCACAAACACCTTTTTGAGATTATTTCTGTTATTCACGACAGAACAGAGACGGAAGTGACCTCAAAGGAGTTTAAAGAAGAACATCATGTTATTTTTTTATAGAGAGAAGTCATAAACTAGGAGATTACTACTGCACTAATGTCAGCGGGTGCTCCTGGGACAATAAAAGCACAAACTAATTGAAAACAATTTCCATTAACTGAATGTAATAATTGTGCTTGTCCAAGAATAGAAAATTGATGACACACTGATGCTGCATACCCAGAACCAGGTTTGGGAAGTCGTTGGCGCGCTGAATAAATCTGTAATAAAGTGCAATAAAAACATGACTAATTTGTCTTTGCTGATGTTAAAATATCAAAGGAAATGACTCATAAATGTCATAAACACATCACTTCATTATTTTTATTCCAGTGTCAAATATCATATCATATCAGCTAAAGACTGCCATTATGGTAACCACACAGCCATTCTGCAGTCATAAAATGCTCTGTGTAGGTTATCAGAGTATGAAACCTGTTTCCTACAGCGTTTGTGTGTATGTTTGTGCATTCGTGTGTGGTTTCATATTTTGTTTTATTCCATACCTCTGTTTGAACACCGTGCATTTAAAGCAACATTTTGTAACTTTATTAAAACAACAGCTTCAGAATCATGTTGATGGTACAGTGTCTTGGAATGGTGTGACTGGTGTCTCTGTCTCAGCCACTCGGCCCTCCATCACTTGTTTCTGCACTATGTCACTTCAGTGAGAGGGTAGGACCACAGTGTTAGTTTCAACACATAGCATTGTTATGATGGATCAAGTTTTGTTTGCAGTTAGCACCTACATTATGTCTGACACATAACTGTTCCAGACTTGAGATTTGTTTTTACGACAGTGGTGTTGCACTCTGAAACTGTGGGATTTTGCCAGATTGCACAAAATACCAATTTCTACATAATATTGCTTTCGGGCACGGCACATATTGCAGTATTGTTTTGTAAATCCCCACTGACATTAAGTTAATATGTTCTCTTTTATTGTCGTGTGTTTTAAAAGGGAGCAGCCCATCTTCAGCGCCAGAGCTCATGTCTTCCAGATCGACCCGGCCACCAAACGCAACTGGCTGCCAGCCAGCAAACACGCCGTCACCGTGTCCTTCTTCTACGATGCCAGCCGCAGCGTCTACCGCATCATCAGCGTGGGCGGCACTAAGGTGGGAGTGCACTACGCGTATGACTGCACACGGACACACAAATGCTATTTCATATGTTCACATCACACACAAGCACTGTGTTTATCAGGCAGTGATTTGAACACTGTTTTGTTTACCCAGACAAAAGGCCAGGAAATGTAAAAACAAGGGGCCAGTTTGCGTCAAAGGTAGTGGGAACGTTTCACAGGTCAGAAACGGGTCAGCGAGGAGTTGCTGTAGTGTAGCTGCAGACTTTCTTCACATGTTTCATCTGGTATCGTTTTCAGGCCAAGGCAGAAAAAAACAAGTAATTCTTCTAAGGTGAGGAAAAATGTAAAAAAAAAACAACAGCAGGGAAATCAATTGATTTGTAAACAACAAGTCTTTTCTGGCATCTATTGATCCTAAAGTGATTCATCTATATGACAAATTAAATTTTAAAAAATTACATAATATGTTAATTGCATTGTATTTCTGTCAAATGAAGCCGAACGAGGTACAGTGGGACTGCGTGAAAAATCTAATAAACCTTTGTTAAACATTAGCAGTGACACGCTGAACCTTGTTGCTGTGAGTTGATAGTATTTTTCCACAAATGTTGTTAGTGTTACATTGGTGACTCCATTTTGTGTAGTATCACTTCTCCCAGTCTGCATTTCATTCAGCCCACTCTGTGCACTCCCATCCTGAGAGTCTTCAAATCAAGGGGAATAAATCTGTTTTCCATTTTGTCGTGGCTGTCATGGGTGGGGATGCATTAGTCAGAGGTGCACATTGTCAGCAGAATATTTATAACACAACTACCTTAGAAATGCAACATTCACAACAATGGTAAAGCACCTGGGAGGCCCGACGCCAACAGCAGATCTTGTTAGCACCGAAATGAAACTCAGAGAGAAAACTGCACTTTGTAGTTATCAGACAATTGTGCCAATATAGCGCCCTGAGAATTGAGGCTTTTGGAGACCAAAGAAATCTACATTTGGCAACAAATCTGCCTCAGCAGAGCGTCCTCTTGAGAGTATTACTGAACAGACCATCCCACAGCACAACAAGCTTTTTCACTTAGCTCTGTCTCTGGCCTGGTTGTTGCATATTCTGTCATTATTTGCACACACAGTTCTCCAGGAGACCTCTGTTATTTTTTTTAACTGTAAGTCTTAAAAACTTGAGTCATTTTTCAGGAGGGGAAATTTTAGAAGATAGTAGATTTTATTAAGCTTGGAAGGGAATGATTCAAGATTAAATGTTGACAATGTACTTTTCTGCAAACAATTGATATTTGGAAACTTTCCATTTCTTTGTGTTGCAACTAAATGTTTTCTTTAGGTTAATTATTTAAATGTGTCTCGTGACACCGCTGTACTCATGCTCCGGTTAGGTTTAGTACCATTTTCAGGTACTTTACTACTTTACTTTACTCATTCCTTCCATTCCTCTACATTAATTCGATGGATTCGTATTATTTGATTGTTTATTGGTTATTAATTGTGACGTGTGACCAATCAGATAGTGTTGTAGTGGGCCATTGTGTGAGAGGATATTGCTTCAGTGCCAAAATTGCACATTTTTAAATAGTATATTTAATCATCAATGTGACAGAATAAAATCACAGATACAGATAATTGGAAAAATGGTGAATATCGGACCTGATAATCAGACAGACCGATAATTGGTCTATCCCTACTGTAAACCCATGAAGGGTTGGGAACTCTCTGTGCATGAGATGAAAACAAATCAAAATCAATCATGCGGTTTTAATGTTGCCATGTTACTTATTATTGCTAATAAGCATAAAGAAAACCAGCGCAGTTCCAGCAAACAGCAGCTTGTTCACTGTAATGAGCTATTCCACAGCGAATCTCTTGATGATTAGATGAAAACCAGCTGGTCCAGTACATACAATTGGAAACATAGCAATGGGCTATAATGAATTATTATTTAAAGGTGACAGAAATGATTGATGTTCTTCTAATTGTTTCTGAATATTGTAAATTCTTTGTCCTTGAAACCCGTTAAGCTGTAACTTGATACATACATGCCTGCATGCCAGTGCAGAACTCCACCAAGTTGCACCTTCATAACAACGCAGATGTTATTTACTTAAAAATTCAGGTTATGAAGACACGTCTGAATACTGCTGGAAATAATCTGACAAGTTCTTTTAAAAAGTAAACCTTACTAATAAAACAATGTGTTCCAGTGCACAAATGAGTTTCTCTCCAGAACAAAATGATTTTTTTTTTTTTTAACCAAGTACAACAAGAATTTTCTGTATGTCAGGTTTGTATTAGTGTTGATCCTTTATACACAGTGTACATATTTAAGACAACATGTGTAATGTCTCCTTCTGTTCTCGCTCTGCTTATCTCCTGTATTTCTGTACTTCTAATTTTTCATGCTAAGATAATTTATCTGCTGTTTTCTTATCCTCCATGGTGTCAGGCCATCATCAACAGCACCATCACCCCAAACATGACCTTCACCAAAACCTCCCAGAAGTTTGGCCAGTGGGCAGACAGCCGGGCCAACACCGTCTACGGCCTGGGCTTCTCCACTGAGCAGCAGCTGCAACAGGTAAACACGTGCACACACGCACACGCACACACACCTCTACAACAGCCAAACAAAAACACTTCAAAGACTCTTTCATTTATTAGATATGACACAGGGATGGTTTGGGGAAAAAAGAGGGTCTGTGTAGTGATCAAGGTCCCATTTTCTGTTCACATTAACACATATTTTATCCAGATTCTGTCTCGGTCAGAAGATGCTACAGAATGTCTCTACTCAGACAAGTGTTTTGGATTTTTTTTTTTTTCAAAAGATTATTACTAAAGATGTTTTACAGTAACAGATTTGTTAGGGTGGATACACTTTCAGTTAAACTTTCAGGGTTACTGGGGAAACATGGCAGTGCCTACCAAACGCTTATTCAAGGGTGCAAAAAACACAACAGTTCTTACCTTCAGTTTCAGTATACACTAGTGAAAACATAATTATGAATATTATATTCCATCATCCAGCCATAAATGCTCCTAAATCTTACATGCTGGATCTTTCAACTGTTTAAAAATGACAGTCAAATAACAAGAATGGGTCAGAGGTCCCAGTACTTGGGACAATAACTGTAACAAAACCAGGGTTTGAGTTATATTCTGAGTTAGGGATAACCCCCTAACCCTTACCCACACTTGGTTTTACCATCCGTCCTGAATGATCCAATCATAAGTCGACAGCTTTGAGCCGGTCATTTCACACCTGGCATTAAATGCATCTTGACACAGGTCTTGTGATCAATTGTGATCCCCGTTCTATATGCAAATATACACCTACATCACTGGAACAAACAGATCAATCTTCTTGTATGACATTATAGTTGTAAATGTGAATGTGTTGTATACAGAAGTTTACAAAGTTTATACAGTTTCTCCATTTTTTACAGGGAGTCTGTTGATTTTTCTTCAAAGAAGCAGCATAGATAAGTTACCGTTTACTGAATTTGTAAATAAATTTGGTGTCAATAATGAAATCAGTTGAAACAGTGTGTTCAAACAGCTGCTGGATGGTGAGACTTTAGATACAAGATGCATTTATACTGGGAAATAAGCCGCCAATTGGCTGCCCTTTTGCTGGCCAAGTCCGCGGATTTAGACAGAAGGCGGCAAATTGGCGGCCTGTTTTGGTCCACCAATATGACGCCTTGGAGGGTACAATTATTTACGCCTCCATTGCTATCTAAATCCAAGACGTCAATGTGCCGGCCTCTTTGTGAGATGGGCGGAGGTGTCGATGACGTGCACTGTTGTGCGACCCACAGCCGGGGAGTTTTAAAACCAGGAAACAGCTGATCACAGCAGTCAGTCCATCACTTCATCCGCGGACGTCAAGATGAGCAACTGGAAAGCTGCTGAGATCTGGGAGATACTAGCATCTCCTCGGTCTCTGTAGCTGACAGCTAGCGGACACAACCAAACAGCTACGCTAAGAACCCAGTTCCAAACTCCAATGGGGTGTAATGTAAAGCTCCTATTTTGAAGAAAAATTTGTTGTCACTGTTCACTGCCCAACTTCGTGCTTCACTTCACGTCACATGTTTATGCCCTTACCTTGGAGCAAATGTGCCACCTTTTCTATCTAAAAAGAGCTACAGATTCAGACAGGATGAGCTTTAAACACCTTTGACTTTTAAAAGAAAGGAAACATTGTGTATTGTATTTCATGTCAAATTTACAACAAGGCACCAAAGATTTAGAATTTGTCATAGCCATTCCCAAAGTCGATTGAGTTTCTCCTCATGTGTCATCCTAAAATCATTTGATTTGTAAGGGAGTCTGGGATATTGCCGTTCTTCGAAATGCAGTTTACCTGGAAAACATATTTTAACCTGTTTATATCATTGATGTACAAAATACTGATTACATTGAGCATTTTTTTTTTAAAATTAACTTTATATTATCTTGTACAGCTACCAAAGACCGATTTAAAACAGTGATTTGGTGTGTGTGAGTGACTCCTGTGTCGTCTCTCCCTCCTCCTGCAGTTTGCAGAGCAGTTTAAGGAGGTGAAGGAGGCGGCTCGTCTGGCCAGAGAGAAATCTCAGGAGAGGTTTGAACTGGCCAACCCTGCGCTCAACATCGCAGCTCCAGAGGTAAAACACTGCTGTGTGAAAGTGTTCTCAGTTATTTTGAATTAGCGGAGCATTTATCAAACCTGTAAGTTGCTCCATGATGACAGATCTGACAGAAGGAGGTCAATCCATCATGTTTTGTAAAAACCAAGGTCTAATCAACCAAAATGAGTGAATAATAAGGGAACATTTCCACATTAATACATGCATTTTTGTTAGGCACATTCATTAGTAATTGATGGCATAATAATAAAGCCCCTCATGAAAGCTTTTCCATTCCAAAAACAAAATAAATTATAAAATGTTGAAAACTGTCCAATGGTGGGTGGTGGGTTGTTCTGACCATCAGGGCCGTTGTTCCTGGAAAGACTCATTGCTGTTGAGTCTCTTAAATTGAGTTTTGAGAAGCTTTGAGCACCACAACGATCCTTCAGATAAATATATTAAACTATAGTATATATAAAATTCTCATTTGGCAGTGATTTCCAAATCTCAGCAAAGAAAATGGAGAAAAACTGAATAAAAAAAAAAAGCCTCCACACACTCGAATCTGAAATAACATTTATTTATTTAACATGCATTCAGTCAGAGACCTTCTGTCACACAGATAGCAAGTGAATGCAGCAGAACAAAAGGTCAAATCCTGAGCAAATAAAACCAAAACTCTGCACGGAGAATAGTTTTTCAGATTAATGAATTCAGGCTAATTAGGACATAGAAAAGAGATTTGTTTCAGTAATATCTGCAAATATCTTCACTGTCTGCAGACAGCACTGAGGAAACAGCTGCAGCTGGTTATGATTTAGAAAACCACTGATATTATACTGGAAATTGAATCTAAAAAGCTTCAACCCAAACTCAAGAATAAACGTCAGCTAAGTAAGTTTCTGCAAAACCACAGATTATTTGAAACTGAATTTTTCTTTTGTTTGTTTAGGTTGAATTTGTGTTTTTATCTTGTCACAACACTGTGCTTATGCGCTGGTTGGAGTTTCACTGGTTGACGCCACAAAAACGGCTGGAGAGATCTCCAGGTGTCCCTAAAAATATCCAGTTGTGTGACTGGAACTGTGGTCAGCTGTTTAGCAGCCTTGTTGGCTTGTAATAAACGCCACCACCATCCCCTCCACCTCCTGATGTGAAAGTTAACTAATAAGCATAAACTGTAATGTGAATGCTAAATGACACGTTTGCTACAAATGTTTTTTTTTTTTTACCAGAAACTTTCAGCTAATTGCCGATCAACCTCCCTTTTTAGGTTTTTATAGTAAAAGCAGATGGTATTATATCAATAACTCCTCATTTCAACTTTGTGATTCAACCATTCCTTGATCATGTCATGATTTCAACAGGAGCAACAGGAATGAAAATAGAAACAGGGCGTGCAGCCAGTTAGGACACCTATTCCGGCCTGTTCAACTACTTTTGTAGAAGGGACAGATTTAATAAAAGTGAAGTGCCAAACGGCCGGAACATTACAATACCTTATGTCTGACCTGTGATGCTCACAATTTTTTTTACACATGTGAAAAACAATGCACTTTTTAAAATTGTATTTGTTTTTATTTTCTTTTTTCTTCTGCTTTGTTTATTATTTTTTACTATTGAAAAAGAAACACTTCATGTACAAAAGTCTGTTTGTCTGTTTGATTCTCTTAAAGTCCCCCTGCTTAAACGGCCTGGGTTAGAACTTCTTAATAAAATTCGGTTCCTTTTTGTTCAGCAACAGACATAAACAATAAGTGTTCTAATTGCCTACTAAGAAAATAATCAAATGGCCGGAACGAGGTTGTTAAAGGGCCATATTTGGCCCATGGGCTGCCAGTTGAATAGGTCAGCTCTAATTGAAATTAAACAATTAAATCAAGCTGATTTTGTCGCTGGCGCTCTCTCGTGTCACATGCAGATAAGTGTTTGCTGGTCAGACGTCACAGGTAATATCATTTTAACCCTGTGAAAAAAAGTATCTAATTGATAGACTTTTGTTGCCTTTGATAAGGTTGAACAACAGGTTCAGGCTGAACAGGTTGAACCACTGAACCTGTGACCTCGATGGGCAACAAAGAGACAGAGCAGAGAAGTAATATCTTAATCAACTCTCTCCCCCTTTTTTTTTCTATTTTAAACATATACAGAATCATGAGGGATTAGCTGGATCCCCATCTGGCCGCTCCATTATTCTCCCATTGGTTAACTCCATTAAAAGATTTCATGCATGACAAATGGAGAAAGAGACGCTGGCACTGAAGGTGTTCGGAGGGGCAGTAATGGCAAGGACTGAAAGAGAGGATCAGGAGAATAGAGAAGAGAGAAGAGAGAGTAGAGAACGAGGGAGGGACGGAGGGGAGCTGAATCATCTATAATTGAAGGGAAGCTGGCTGCAGCTGAAAGGACAATGGCCAGCTTTTATCCCGCCAGTGTTGGTGATTTCTTGGTGGACTTGATAATTCTGAGGTTCACTTGGAGACATGAAAGTTTTGCCTGCAGTGGAAACTTTTTGTCCTTCACCTCTTTTTTTTTCTTCTCCAAGTAGACTACGAGACACAGAGTGGTATTTTCTGGGGCAGCTCTTCTGGCGTTTACAGCATCAACTATTGCACACCCTGATTTGGTGGCTGTGATTTAATCATAGAAACACGGAGGAAACACCGTCACATGCTAACTTTTGGAATGCTTCAGAGCTGCCAGTCTCATTTATTAGCGTGTGATAAACAGTGTGTTAGGTTGTTGTAGAGACATTCAAAACAGACTCAAGTGTGTGAGTGTGTGTCTCTGTGTAGAAATCCTCACAAAGAGCCACTCAGCAGGTCTGATTGAGTGCAGAGTCACGCTGCCAACCTCGACCTCAGTCCTGCGACTCTCAGATAAGAGCTGATGGTTTGTCTTGTCTGTTTATTTATCGAGGCAGAGGGAAACAAACTCTTGGATGCATCGAAACAGAGCTTCAATACCACGAAGGTCGAATACTTCATCAAACCAGCTTACATTTAATGGTAGAGTTGTATGAAAGGACAGTGGATTAATGTTTTCTCAAAGTAGCAAAACTGGGAGGTCAAAGGTCAACCTGATCAGTAATTGTCTTGTTTACCTTCCACCTTAAAACTTAATATAACTGTCGTGTGGATTTATCCGTTTAGATTTCAATGTCCTGTCGCTCTCCTCGCTCTACATTCTTCACTTATGAATTTAAATCAAAACCCATTATGTAAGATGATTCAGTCTAAAGTGTGAAAAATCCCTTTTTGTGCCTTTGGACTGCAAATTAGCATTTAATGTGTCATATTCTGATCGATATTCACACTTCAGATGAGGGCTCATGCCTCTGTGTATTTGACGTTGATCGATTACGCTCTCATATCTGGAGAACTTTTCTCCTGCAGAAAATGCTGCACTGCAGACTAAATGTGTACTTTTTAGACTGGGACTCAATGATCTGAGCGTTCTAGTGTGAACACAATTCAGCGTGTGTTGTTGTTCTGAGCTCATTCTTGTTGGACATTTTGTCTTTATTGGACAGTGGATGTGTAGACAGGAAACTAGGGGGGGATAATAACACACAACAGCAGGGATTGTTGTGGTCACATGGACGCCATCAGCCTTCAGGAAGCCCCAATTGGCTAAAAGTCATGCACCCCTTAGTTACTGTTGCTAGGTCAGACGAACTTTACAGTAAGAATCATATAACGCCAGTCCTGTGGAGCCGGGGTGCCGCAGTGTTCAGCAGAGGGACTACATAACACGATAGAAGGATATATTCATGATGTTAAGTTTGCTGAACATGGCAAAATAGCGCTAATTGAGGTCATTCCAGTGTCTGGTCTCAACGAGAACAAGAGAAAGCCTTAATCGTTTCTGCAGCGATGATTCATGTCACCTTAAAAATATATCAGCAACCAACCTACCTGTCCTTTTTCCAGATCTTTTCAACATTACCACAGAAAGGAAATAATGGATGTCTCTTATCCAGTGAGAGGAAGATACTGTGGATTTCTCATTACTCAGTAATGAATAACACTTTTTAGATTTTCATTATTGCAAAGTGCTTTATAGTGGAAAAAAATTGTAGGCTCAAAAAGAGAGCACTGCTTTCTTCTGATAATGGTAAAGAATGGACTTACCTTTTTGATGTGGATCCTAATAAAAATCTTGACCTTGCAGATTAGCAGAGTGAATTCAGGGGAACTGTTGGGATTTGGCGGAGGTATGCGCTCTACTGAGTGCCATTCTAGTTACTGAAATCATGATCGATTGCAGTTCATCACTCAAGATGTCAGTGTGAAGTGAAAAGTCAAACTGCACACACTGAGGTCAGAGGTCAGGTGTTTCATACTGTTACCATGGCAACCAGAGAGAGCTTGAAGAACAAAAAAACAAAAGCTGTCCCCTTCCTCACAAACACAGAGAAAACAGAAACATGGTGAAGCATACATGAAAGCTAGATTAATCAAGCGCAATGCACTCGCGCACACAGAACACACACACCTGGGTAGAGCTACAAGGTCAGACACTGGCGAACAGGCTGTAATGATTCCTCGATTAGACAGCATTCATTGATTTTGTGTCGGGCAGTAAACACAGAGGTGTTGTGAGGGTGCTGTTGTGGTTATTATCACATCTTCTGACTCATCGCTGCACACTGTGAAAAAAACAAACTGCTGACCGTCTGAACCTGTGTAATGTAGAAATAATACCCGATCAAAGCTGTTATTGAGTGTGAGCACAAAAAGTTATAGTGCGAATTAACCACAGCCAAGTATTGATGGGGGCCCCATTGTGGCTGTAATACCACATAAGAACCGATAAGAGCTCCATTAAGGCTTTTATACACCAGAATGTGTGGACTGTTTAAAGCTTTCCACGAACACCGGCTCATATTGTGAGTGCAGAAACAATACAGATAACAGGGTTTTAAAGGAGCAATTTGCAAGATACAGACAGAGTTTAAAAAGCACCGTTCACCCAGCATCACACTGAGGTGCTGGAGCTGTAAAATGTCATGCTAGAACAGAAAAAAGCACCTGCACACTCAATCTGTGGCAAAATCTGCTTAATATGTTCAAAAAGTAAACTAAATCTATCAACAAAATGTAATTAAGCAACAGTGTTGTCTATGTTTTGCAGAGATGTTGATGATGATGGAGTTAGCATGTTAACCAGCTAGCCCCGGCCCGTCCTGTCTCATAACACCACTTTGTACTGGCAAGGGGTGATAGTCCGATAGCCCCCTGTAGTTTCAGCTGGGAGATATAAACCAGCTGTTAGTGTAATAAATGAACAAAGTTAACTCAAAAATGTCAAGAAATGAGATACACTTCTATTTTCCTTAATGAACAGGAAAAATACAACCGTTCATCTGCTGAATTCAAGTTTCCCCCTTTTACCAAACTAAGATGAGTGTAAGTGGCTTCGTTAACTCAAGGTAAAACACACTTCATTCATCATCTACAAAAAGCCTGTTGTGTCATGTCTTCCACAAAATTAAAGTCCTGGTCGGAGCAGCTGTATCACTTGCTACTCTATCCCCTGTTGTCAAACTGACCTCAGTTGGTTTTGAAGGCTGTGTTCAGTCCTTGTTCCGTGCCTGGCCGTGTTCACTGATCTGATCTGAGGTTTCGATCCAGACAAACTCTAGGCCACTGCCTCCACGTCCAACCGAGCCATGAGCTAATAAGCTAACAGTAGCTAACTACAGCAAAGGATGGCTTGCAAAGAGCAGCAGCTGTCGGCTGTCTTTGGAGCCACCTTCCAATTCCGGCCACATACAAATTGCACCTTATTTATCAATATAACTGCAGTGTAATTCTAGCTACAAAATGTTAGTCTGTCAGAAAAGTGAAGTGGTAGATAGAGAGGAAGGTAATGTTTTAATAAAACTGTAGGCAAATATATAAACCTGCAAAATTATAAACTGATAAACTGCAACAGTTTTATGGTTTATACACGCTGGAGGGAAGCTGCAGCATGTTGTTTCATTTTCCTCTTCACTGAATTTATCAGGAGGTTTTGCATCACATTCAGCTGGTCAGTAACAGCCCTGGTCAGTAACCATCCTCAGTACTGCGACAGAGCTGTATCTATACAGCCTCGGGCTTTACAGAGCACATACTCTGCCTCCGATGTGTGGAAAGCAGCAGCAGGGGATCTGCATGCAGTAAAGCTGCAGCTTTCAGGCTTATTTGCAGAGCTCAGAGATAAGATGGAGGAGGAGATGGTGAAGTTAAGCAAGATGAAAATGAAGAATGATAAACAGAGCAATATAGAGAGAATTATAGAAATGACTAGTGCACGGACAATAACATTTATGGGCAATAAAATTATGCTAATACTGTTTAGATGATGCTGCATTTTTGAATGGAAGCCCCAGTGGGAATTGAGCCCCTGTCCATGGCCCTGTTTCTCTCATGTGTTGTCTAGTAGATATGGCTTAAATTAGTTCTCTCAACAGCAAAAAAGATGCTGATCAGATGATTATGGCACGAAAAGCAAATGGTATTGCTGAAATATAGAAGTGAATAGATGCACCCACTAGGGCATTACAGGCAAGTAAGCACTTGTCTTAAAGGTCCCAAATACTTTGTAACACATTTCTTTCCCATTTTATTTTATCTGTCACAACACCATTGTTGTCCTCTCTGAGATATTGTCACAAGATATTTTAAGAAAAGTCTCTTGTTCAGTCCAATCCACACAATTGGTCACAGATTTTAGCCAAGCAGAGGGATCAGGACACACTGAGGCTGCTGTGTGTGACCGGAAGATAAGACTAACACACGCATAGGTTAAAAAAAAAAACAAACCTCTGCAAATAACTGATTTTCCCGAAGCTACAGAACCTTAATACACACTTTGTCTTTTAATGATAAGACCTTCTCCTCACCATTCTCACAGGAAACACATTACGTCTCATGTTCTGCTGCAGGGAACTCGTGTTGCATGGCTGTCCACTGGTACTCCAGGAGGTACTTCTGCAGCTCGGTTATTTTAAAATAATACAATTTTGACACATTTTATGACAAAACTCTACACATTTGTGTTTTGTAGGGAATTAAACTCACAAATATGACTCTAGTGCAACGTTGATCTTTAACATACTTATTGTCCCACTAACCATAGGCAAAGTTTGACATTGGGCTGGAGCGGGCAAACATTTTTGAACTGAGGTGAGGAGCTTGCTGTATAAGATTACGTATACAGGAACAGAAGACAACAGAACCAAGTTTGCCATATACCCCAACAAAAGAGGGTATTTGTCTTCCACACATGAGCGCAGAAAATTGAGGCACATTCACTACTAAGGTGTATTTTCAATTTGTGTGGGGCTCTATTATTCTGTAAGGCTTTAATTTTCCGTATACCCTTTTAAACCACTGAAATTGCAAACTGAAATATGCATACTCACTCAGAGATCACCTTTCAGTTTATAACAAAAAGACTGACTGTAAAAGAGAGGGAACTCGAAAATAACGTCGCCAATCACAGCGAGTCGTGTCACATGACTGCTCAAAAACTGAAAATGAGAATCAGAGTGAAGATGATTTTGTTGTTCTCACTTCTTGAACTGGAGAAAAAGAAAACACTGGGTCCATCCGATCATGAAAACAAGGCAAGAGCAAGGGGGAATTTCACCTCCTGGTGAGGGAGCTGCAGAATTATCCTGATCACCTCTGGGTGTGTTTCAGGATGTCGGTGGTTCAGTTTGATTGGTGTAAATTTGGTACACATTGCTTAAGTAAAGGATAAAAGTGTGCAGCTACTGAAGGTCCAAGAAAAAAAAGAGACAAAGCCTAAACAGATCCAGGATCAACAATATCCACCCTTATATAGTTCAAATCAGATGTGCAGTGTTAATGAAGAGCCACTTGAGCTCATCTTACAGGGCTGTTGATGTTTGTGAACCACTGATCTCCACCGTAAAGATGGGTAAAGAAGAATGAACATCGTTTAAGCAGCAGTGTAAACACAAGCGGGAGGCGGAAGCTGTCTCCCTCCTCTGACAGCCAACAGCTGTCTTTGTTTGCGCCTGCTTTTTTCCCCCCTCTGTGATCTCCTCACATACATGGTTTCCATGCAGAGGCAGACAGAGGCAAACAGAACTACTAGTCATCAATATTTTAGAGCATAGACCTGGCAATAAAACCTGCTAAAAAGAAGTGTGTTTTTTGGGTGTGTGTGTGTGTGTGTGTGCGTTGTTTAGATGTGGGGGACAGGTGCTTCAAGGGATACCTAAGCATGTGCCCCTGATGCATGGAGACATGAATAACTAAAGCAGCGTCGTGGCCTCATTCAAACACAGGGCGTAGAAGTAGGTGCTCTATAGCTGAGAGAGCCGATGAACTTGTGCTCAGATAAATAAGTAAACAGTGTAGATGTACTTAAGATGAACAGTGGTGCAGAGATGTCGTCATGAAAGCTCTCAGGAAAGCCGTTTAATATTTAAAGTATCTGTGACTCCATTGATTACAATGCAAGCCTCCCCCGAGGACTCTGAAAAGTTGAAGCTTTCGTGATCAATGTTTAGTCAAAATAAAACTGCCTAATCATCTTGTAACTAATTTCTTCTGTTTTCTCCTCATTTGCCCCTTCCCTCTGTCTTTACCTGATGCATCATGGGACATTTTCATCTCTCAGCTCTCCCAGGTGCGTGAAAAAACACTCTCCACCACACACCAACAGTAAAGAAAGAAAGGCAACAAAAAGACAACCATCTTCTTTTGTCTTAGAGACCGTGGTGTTCACACTAAGGCATCTTAGTGTTGCATGGCCTATCGTGCTCAATAATTCATCCGGGCTCTGATCAAAGTTGACTTCAGAGCAAATTTAACTACTGAGCACAGCTGGCATCTCCTACAACAGAGCTTTGTGTACAGAATGTTGCAACATGTAGGTGAATTTGTTAGCTGTTTTCTGAGTTGACTTTATCAAATCCAGACTAAACCTTGATTAAATTAAATATCAGTACACAGATACGTCCTTTTAAAAGTGACAACTCCTCGCAGATGCTTTGGACTCTGTTTGACTGGTTGTTGGTCGTTAGCAGGCTTTGGCTCGAGTGTCCCTTCTTGCCTTGTTTCCACTCTGTCTGTTAGCGAACAACATACGGAAAAAAACTGCTGTAAATTTGTAATCCCATTTATGACTTAAACATGATCCACAGGATGAATTATTCAGGGATACGCACAGCCGATCCGTTGGCTTTGGGGCCGGACTGGAGTTGTCTCGGCTTTGATTTCTCCTGCTCTCGGGTTCCTTCCTCTGGACACAGTGCTAATCCACATGAGTTGACTGTGTGTTTTATTTCCATATCCATCCATAAGGACAGACAGAGAGCTGCTGAGCTATAGATGATAAACCATCGTCCTCGGGGGGGATACAGTCAGGCTCACTCAAATTAATAATACAGGCTTTTTCTACAGTAAGTGCAGGGTTGTAATGCTTCACTGAGGCACTTGGTTGTTGACAAGTTCAGGTTTCCGCTCAGAAAGAAGACAGAAGGCGACGGGGGGCTCAGAAATGTGCCCAAACCAATTCATCTGCATGCTTTTAGAGAGGAGCGTGAGCAGTGTTGTAGCCCAGGGCCTCAAACTGCCGAAAACTGTGAGAACGGAAGCTTGAACCCATTTCTGGGCAGCTGGGAAGAAAAATATCAAAGCACATTGTTTAGACTTGCCAGGCTGGACTCGAGCCATCTGCAAGCTGTAATGTCATATTCAAAGTGTCTTCATGACGTGAGGGGAAGACAAATGGCTTCTTGTTCTGTTTGACCTTTATTTTATACTGTGAGTTAATCCTAATGAGGTAAGAAGACCGAGGACTTTTTATGCTGCTGACGATAAATTACTTAATTTAAAGTAAATTAAAGTTTAAAACATCACCTTTCCTACAGTAGTAGGGATGGGCATTTCAAACAAAAATGCTACCCAGTAATCACTTGTAAGTACTCAATGATTATTCTAACAATACTAATAATGATAATAATATGGTGGTTGTTCAAGAGTTAAGACAACAACCTCCCTGATCCCGCGCAACTGACATGGAGTGACAGAAGTTACATACTGTGCATTTAAGCAAAAGTATCAATGTATATGAAAACTCGACTTGCAACTGTTCACAAGTCCAAGTGTCCAAGTGTAATAACCAGGCTGCAAAAAGTAGAACCCTCTTGTTGTTTTATAGCTGCGGATCCCTGCAGTGTTGTAACTAAAGGTCACTTGTGAGATAAATTAGATTTTCTTTTCTCACTGTATGTTGCTGTGAGACTGCAACTGCCCTTATTTGTACAGAAGATGTAATATCTATCAAAACACTGATTTATAGCTGGATGATCAAGTACTAGTCAAAGAAAGAAACAGATGAATCACTAATCAATAATTTAGTTCCCTGCAAAATGTAAACTCATGTGTCTGTATATTATTGTTATAAAGTTATTGTTTTGTTAGAACTTTCTCAGCAGAAAACTTAAAGTTCAACTGAAACTTCATCATCTGGATGTTCTAATTATGTTCAGGATAAGATTTTACAAATTACAACTAAAATCTAAAAGGCATTGATGACAGTTAGAACGGAATGCCGTGCACACCACAAATAGATTGTTTCCACACCACAACTATAACGACAACTTGAGTGGGGAACGATGATGTTGAAATCACTTTTAGCACAATATGATGCAAAAAAAAAAACTGACAGCAAGTCAGAATCCATCTGAATTTCCAGGGCCGTCGCTTGACAGCTTGATTTCGAGGACATTCTCCTCCAGAATAATTCCGCAGTGATTATAATATTGGTTTCTAACTGAGGCCGACCTCTTTGATGGAAGCTGATTGATGGCATGTAAGAGACACTAAGATGGTTTACTCTAAGCTGCCGATTCAGCTGGTAATCGTGATCGAGTTATAGTGATCGTTGTTGGTGTTGACGACCCTGTAATCTTGTAAAATTTAGATGAACTGATTACCTTTGGATAATATAACTGTTAGAGTGGAGCTGCAAGATACGACAGGATTAACCTCAACACAGATAAAGGTCCTGCAGGTTTTAAGATGAAAATAGAAATTTGAATCTACTGTACAAGGGTTATTGATTTTGTAAAACAGAAAAATGAATCCCAGCCACACATGTATTAAGGCATACATAAAAATTCCCTGATGTGTGTTTAGTTTGTTTTTTGAAGGACAAAAAGTATACTTACCACATTAAAATCCCTAAGACTAGCCTATTCCTTCTCCCTCATTAAAAACCCAGTGTCAACCTCTGCACGTACACATGTGCAGTATATGTTAAATTACAGCAGACACACAGATTACAGCAGGATACCAGCCTGTGCATATTTTCCACATGAACACCAGATGAACTCTTGGAACACGGAACTGTACTTCAGTCGTTTCCTGTTGAATCAGAGTCCAGTTAGATCTGTGAGGCTGTTTTAAGACGAGGCAGCTGGGCTCCACACATGGCTGCTTGCTCCACATGGAGCCGGTTTACACGAGTCCAGATGGGACATATCAAGCACTGACAGGTTGAGCTCCGTCCTGTCCTGTCCTGCTGCTGCGTGCTGTCCGTTTTGTTGTGATGACATGTGTGGATGTAGAGACAGCAACGGGCCTGTCAGCATCCTAAACCTGAACCTCTGAGCCAAAGTATAATTAATGTGAGGTTGGAACTGATAATTATTCAGATTTTTGATTTTTGATTGGTCTAAGACATGTCAGAAAATAGTGCCGATCATTGTTTCCCAAAGCCATAGATGACGTCCTCAAATGTCGATAGAATGGTTACATTGATTTAATAGTTATTGCAACTCTTACTGTCATTTAACATCCACTTTAAGCAAAATGGACAACTGTAGTCGTACCCTGCCATGAGCTCTTGTCCTCTAAAAGGACAGTTTCTATCAGGACTCTGCAGTGTCATTGATGAGGATTTACATTTAATCTGAGCTGCTGTTGATTTAATTCCATCTTTATAACAGAGCTCATGTCCTGTTTGTGTTTTCATGTGTGTTGGTCCAGTTGTCGGAGGATCGCCATTCTCCGCCGCTGCTCACAGTCAACGGGCCGGGCGAGGAGAAGCTGTTTCGCAGCAAGAGTGCTGAAGTGGAGCTGACAGCAGAGAAGGAGAGGGTCAAAAAGATGCTGTCTGAAGGGTAATGACGATGTTTTTTTTCTAATTTAAACCTCATGCATCACATCATCTGGAGAAAAAAATCTTAATAGCCTTAATTATTTTAAGACTAAGCCAAACCGTAAAGCCTTGATAAGCCCTTCCTTCCTATATTTAACTTTCATCTTTAAATGTCAATGTAGTTTCACACCGTGATGGTCATTATCTATTAACCCCCATGCCTATCAAAAATTGGTTGAAGTTCTGCCATCCATAAAACATTTCTGGAACTTCACAGCAAAACAGCGTTGCAGCATTCTCCTAAACAACTGAAGTAGATGGGGATCTGTTTTAAAACATAAAATACAGCTGAAAAAAAGTCACTCAATACAGCTCGTCCAGCTTAATCCAAGTCTCCAGAATCCGCAGAGTTTCCAAATTGATTTGAATCTATGTCATTTTCGCTCTTGTTGAAGCCAAAAAAATTTGCCGTAGCTGCTGAGCTGAAAGCGTTAGCACGCACCCCGTTTGAAGTGGGTGCACAAGCATGGCCCTGACTGACAGGGTAAATAACGTCTTTTCAAATCAATTATGGATGTCAGAGCTTTAGGAGACATAAATTACGCCGGACGAGCAGCATGGAGACATTTTTCCTTCAAGTCAACTTTTGAGGTAGTTGTACTTGACTTGAGTATTTCCATTTGCTGATACTTTATACTTTCACTCCACCACATTTTGGAGGTAAATATTGTGATTTTGTTTCACCACATTTAAAAAAAAAAAAAAAAAAAAAAAACTTTAATAATTAGAAATGGTGCAGTTTTCTGCACAAGAGCCAAAGCAGCGCATTTTTAATTAAATTATTTTGCTGGCAACCAGAAAAACACAGATTCCAATTATCACTAAAAATGCCAAATATCAGATCCAATAAACGGCCAAGCCAATTTCCTTTACTTGTACTTTTGATACTACTATATGACTAAATACTATTCCTGATTGTTTTACTCAAATATAACTCTTGGGTATTTTATCCATACTGGTTTGAAGTTCTTGAGTTTAGGTTTGTAAGTATTTATCTAGTTATGTTTTTTTACATCAACCTCATTAGCCTTTTAGGTTGCATTACTTACCAATAACCTGCAATAATCAGAACATGGGTCAGACTAACAGCACTTTTCAGATGTTATTATTCACTGTGATGCACACGTGTCCATACTATAGTCCACTCCAATTAATTTTTCTATGTGTAAGACCGCTACATTGGAAAAAAGGTCACTTCAAAAAAAAGAGGAAACAATGAATGCAAGATGTTTCCTGAGTCCTGTAAGTCAAAGAATCTGCCAATGGAACAAAAGAAAACGGTCAAAAAAACAGGCCCTTATACCTCACTTAAATGTTACGATCTCCATGATCGTGTTTTATATTCAGTGTGATCATGAGATATTTCCCCCAGAAAGACTAAAGACTGAAAAGGCCATCTGTAGATCTCTGTCCATAACACAGTATGTTTAAAGGTCCCATATTATGAAAAACACGTTTTCTCTGGTCTCTACATGTATAAACTGGTCCTCCCTGAGCCTGCCAACTCCCAGAATGAGGAAAACAAGTGATTCCTGCATGGTCTGTGCAGCCCACCCACTGGTAAAACGGCGCTCCTACAGGCTGTTCAGATTCAGCTCCTGACGTTACGTAACCAAAGGAGTCATTTTCATAGGTCGACCTCCTCTGCACGGTGATAGGAGATATCTGAGAGGGGGGCGTTCATCCCGGAGGTGAAGTTTGGTGTGTCCAGCGGTGAGATAGCAGTGTTTAGCAATGTCGTCGCTCAGAGTTAGAAATGCAATTTGCTCTGTTGTTGGTTGTAAAAATCAACATCAGCCTATATTCTGTCCCAGCTACAGAAGAACAGAAGAGACAGTGGTTGCGTTTCATTTTTAACGAAAACGTGCCGGCTATGGTTCCTGTAAGTTTGT
>OMLP01017330.1:0-23345 GCA_900302685.1 Spondyliosoma cantharus
ACAGGTACAGCTCCTTGGCTCTGATATGCTGCAGCTTCTCCCTCAACATACGGAAGGAAGGCCGCACCACCGAGTCCAGGGTCCAGCACTGCTTCATCAGGTCGTACACCACGGGCGGGCAGCCGTCTGGGGCGTCCATCTTGTAACCCTTCTCTACCCGGGGCACCACCTCCTTCAACGGCTGAGAGACGGAGACAGAACATACGACGGAGTTGGCCGACTGATGTGACTCAACAGCGCTGCAACATCCCAGTCAACAAATACAATATGGAGCAAGTAGTGAAGCATGCAGACATAATTAAATTCATCATTTACGGCACATATTGAGTCACGTTCTCATCACCTGCTCCAGCTCTCTAATGGCACAAATCTAATTAGTTTCAGATCAAGACATTTCATTAAATCCTGTGCAAAAGTAAATAAATAATAAAAAATAAACAAAAACTGTTCCTAGCAATGAAGCCTGCCATCTGCTGGTGCACCTCAGTCCTTGGTGAGCCACAGAAATCTGGTGTTCAGGTACTTACAATTCTAGGGTAAGGCACGCGCCCAAAGGAGTAGATCTCCCAGAGTAGGATCCCATAACTCCAGACGTCCGACTTGGTGGAAAACCTCTGTGGGGGTCAGACAGAAAAGATTCAGAGAGCGGCTCAGCTGGAAACTGGATCAGTGTTGTATTATTTTAGCGCTGTTTCAACAAAGAAACATGATAATATTATAATAACCGCAATTTTGATCGAACTGCATTCTTTCCCAAGTTTATACTAAAATGTTCCAACACGAAATGTATTCAGTGAGTTGAACTTCCCTCTAAGATCCAGAAAATGAGTACATGCCGGTTTCTAGGAGTATGAGAAGAAAATGGAGGAGCAGCAGCGACCTTTACGTTTTTTATTATAGAGGTTTTATTACAAACTCAGAAGTATTGATTTAATCCATAACTGAATAAACAAGTTGTTCTCATATGAAAATAAAGTCCACAGAACACTGTTTGAAGCTACAAAAGGTGGCAGGGTCCGCCACATATAAGGGTTGTTTATTCAGCTTATTCAGTCGTGAAAACAAAGAGAGTTTGTTTATTTAGTTTAGGGGACTACATCTTTAAAACACAAGCTGGACTGTATTCAAAGTGCCGGCGGCAAAATATCAGAAAAAAAACTGTCTGACCTCATTACAAACACTTTGAGCCTCGTGAAACAAACACTTGTACGAAGAGATTAATTCCGTCAGCAGGTTTTGTTCCAGAGCTGTCGAACGAGTACAGAGAGTTTCTTTACATGGGAGGGACAACACTTTCTAACTCCCTGCTTTAAATCTCAGCACGCTGCGTCTGAAGTCGCAGTGAGGTGAAGCAGGCGCCACCTGTCGTCGTCTCTCACCTTCTCTCTTAGTGCTTCGGGGGAGGTCCATTTGACGGGCAGCTTGGCGGTGTCCTGTATGGAAGAGGCCTCCTTGGTGAGGCCGAAGTCGCTGACCTTGGCGATGTTGTCGTCGGACACCAGCACGTTACGAGCTGCCAGGTCTCTGTGGACGAAGTTGTTGGCCTCCAGGTACTCCATGGCTTCACACACATCACTGGGTGTCACAGCAAGACAGGAGAGACGATGAGTGAAGATGACTGAGATAATAACGACTCACAGGTGTGCGTCCACTTCTTAATCTGCATGGACAGATCTGTGGCCGTGGTTACAACTTTACTCATCCACTCTTTCACTGACGCTGAATATAATTAATGCAAAAAGGCGGTGAAGGTCAGGAGAAGATACGAAACTACACAATACTTTACCTCCTTCAGCTGCTCTGTGTTCATGCAGTTAAAATCTGAATCTAAAATCTAATCACCGCACTTGTCAAGCAAGTTCATTCAAAGGTTACGTGTCTCACGCTGAAAATGACTCATGAAACACTTCCTTGTGAATGCACGCATGCGACTGCACAGTGATCCAAGTGTTCTCAATTATGTAATGGTGGCGCTCATTGAAGGCTGTGCCTGGTTACAGCATCAGCTTAATGACTGCTAAATTAAAAATAAAGACATTCAGGCACTTGACTTGCAGATAAAGCTGCTATTTATCAGGCAAACAACCTGCAGGATGCTTGCTTGTGCAAACAAATGGCTCTTTTATGTTGCCAGTTGAGTGCGTGACACTGCGCTTTTGAAATTCTCTTCAAATCCTGACAGCTGAAGAGCGGCAGTTTAGCTCTAGACCCTGAGCTGTGCTGATTAAACATTTGTCTTTTCTGTAAAAGTGCTTGAACAGAGACGAAGAGGACTCACAGTGAGAACTTGAGTAAGCAGTCTCCGCCGAGCACGGTCCGTCCTCGGGAGCGCAGGTAGTCCACGAGGCTGCCCTGTGACACAGAGGACATGGAGCAGTTTTTAGCACTCCTAAAAGTGCTGGCGTGCTGTCAGCTGAGCAACACGGGAACACCATATGTAACAGAAAGGTTTAACAACTGTCATTTCACAAAATCTAACCTTGAGGTGACATCATTTATCACATCTTACTGTGACATTTCATATCTACATTATCAGTTTTTATCAGTTAGTAATTTAAGTGATTATCATTTTCCTCAGTTCCCCTATGTGATATTAAGGGAATAGTTCTACATTTTTGGAGAAGCTTTATTTGTTAATAAGTAAAGTAAATGTAAAGCTACTGTTAGCGGTGTGTACTGTAACATGCCTCTTGTGAAGGAGTAGGACCGCACAATTTCACGTTCAGCATCACAATGTGAGCAGGCCAATAATAATCACATTGTAGTATGTGTATGTGTAAGGCTAATTAACTTGGCCCTTTCACATTTGTGCATTTCTGGAGCATTCAAACTGCACATTAAGCTTGCAGCACTTGATGAATGTCCAATACTGTTCCAAGAATTTAAATATGTAGAGACAAAAGAAAGACACTTGTGTGACCGACCTTCGCCATGTACTCTGTGACGATGTAGAGACTGCCCCTCTCCTCCACAATTACCCCTAGCAACTGCACCAGGTTGTTGTGCCTCAGTTGCCTGAACAAAACATAAGAGAAGCAGAACAAGACAAGTGTTATTTTGCTGGAAAACATCAAGATGTGTCTACAAACTGTTGGAGGATCTTACGTCATGACAGAGGCCTCGGCGATGAACGCCTGCGCTGTGGCGTCATTCTTGATACACTTGACTGCTACCTTGGTCCCTCTGTAGTCTCCCACCATCACATCTGACGAGGACAAAGACAAGGTGAAGTTTAAGTACAATATCCAAGACGGCCCTGTGCTCTGTTATTATGGCTCCGATGTATGAAAATTAAATGATGCAGAGATCCTTGTGAAAACAATTCCTCACCTCCAAACTCCCCTTTGCCAATGGTCTGCAGGAGTTTCAGCTCCTTTCTGTTCAAGGCCCAGCCGCCTGCCAAGAGAGGACAGACTTCACTTAACAGCCACCGACAATCATGCTTAGAAGTCTAATAACACTGCTCACAAATCATGTTGACGAAATTCATTAGTCTGACCAGAAGATTTATGTGAAACTCACTAAGAGTTCTACTTTGGGAGTGATGCATCTCATTTGGGTGGAAAGGTGTTGATTTATTCGAACATTTAGCCGTTCCCACTTTCCTGACTGGTGTAAGAATTAGCCGGGTCAGAAGGGTACGTGAAGAGGAATGAGGAGAGGCTGAGGTGGCGGAAGACTCAGACTGACCTTGAGAGCTGTTGAAGCCCAGCACTCGTCCCCAGACACACACAGATTAATTACCCCTCTGGTGATTAATGCTATTAGGGCTGTGGATGATAGTGGATTTTAGTAGGAGATGCACGCCCTGTCTGTACTCTGTGCATGTGCCACAAACTTTATGCCTGTGAGGTTTACGTGACAGTTTATAACTTCAAGCGGGATAATGCCCCTGTGTGTGTTAGTGCCAGTGTCCCTGCAGAGCAGTGTAATGAGCTCAGCGTGTCCTTACTCCTGGAGAACTCGTCTTGTGCTGCCACTGTTCCCTCCATCAACTTGGGTTTAATCAGCCTGGTGCAAAGGCCGTCGGCATCTTTGGTGTAATGCTGCGGACAGAGTCAGAGAGAATTTCAATACATAACACAACACTCGACAACAAAAATCTAGTCGTTATAAGTTTCATTGTCTAACTTTTTTATCAAATCTGATCTTTAAAAAGTCTCTAACAGCTCACTCTCACTCTGCCATCTAAGACCCTGAGTTGAATCATCAGTGGCTGTTGTTCACAGATTAAATCTGAAGGCTGCGTCTGTATACGAGCTTTTGATATGCAAAACAAAAGAGCGGCTGACGCTTCCAGCAACGCTCTGCAGAAGAACATGAAGGTAGCGATGAAAAGAAAACTCAGGCTGCGTCAGAAGAGATGATGTGAGGGGGCTCCGTCTTCTTGATATGTACAGGGTATGAGTGGCGTTTGAGAGAAGAGAAGGGAGCATGAGACAACTTTTATCACAAGCGTCAGTGTTCAAGAGAAGAGCAGTCTCATGGGACGACAGAATCTCTGCCTCGTTTATGTCTGATAGAAAAGAAAAATAGAAACTAATTTTTTACATCCTATAAACACAACTCACTGAAACACAATGCATCTGTCCCGCGATCATCGACTGTCATGATGGGAACATTTAAAACTAAAGAGCCTCTGCTGGAGATTCACAGCATGCGGAAGGCTCTGCAGTTGGCGCCATGTGGAGACGAGTGAAGGTTCGTAACATTTATGGTGGGAACCAGCAGCAGAGGAGGAGAGTGTGGGTGTGAGAGAGGTCACTGCATTTGACCTTTTACTCGCCAAATCACAGCGATCCAAACAAACAAATCCTGAATCCATACATATGCTCATCATCATGATGAGCCGGTTAGACATTAGCATTTCAAATGCAGATAAACTGGTGATAAACTATTTATATCAAACTTCATGGATCTCAAACGTGAATCTTTCTGACGGACAGCTGAGGTTGAATGAAATAAAAAGACAACAAAAGAAGAAGCAGCTACCACACCAACAGCAATGTTATACAACTGCAGCATGGCGAATTGACCACAGAGTGTAGCGTGCTCTGACGTCCACCAGGGGGCAGCATGGTGACGAAGGGGTCAGCTCAGATATGTCAACAACAACAACTGCGCCACCCTCTTAACATAGATCGAGCTCTATCATCCGTTATATGTGCAGTGTTTTCTGTGTGACCCTGGAATAAGTCAAATAAAGACATCTCTGAATGTTGCATTATTACATCTGCCTGTTCAACACATTGCTTTTATTACTTGCTGTGGGTTAAACTATGATTTAAATCATGCTCCACTGACACTTACTGATCGTGTCACGAGGGTCTGTAAGAGGAGATTCTGTTGTGTCAGATGTTCAGGAAAGTTGAAGACAATTAAGAATCACATTAGACAACTAAACACGTATAAATCTTTACGAAAACATCTTTAAAAACAGGACGATTTGTAGATATATAGCGATTTCCTTAAATCGATAGTTGCCTTAACCACTGATGAACAAATAATCATTAATATGATTAACCTATGTTCGATGCAAAATCAGGGTAGTCTACATTAGGAGTTAAAAGAATAGATAAAGTAAAAAATGTTTTTAGAAATACTGAGTTACTTGAATGATAAACACAATATAATGAATTCAATTTAACAGTGGAGCTCCTGTCCGTCACTGCTGAGGTTACCAAATGTCTAAAATGTAATAATATCAGTTTGTACAGAATGTGTTTTTATATAATGTGTTTTAATTTACTTGTACTTAAATCAAGCACATTTTCTCATACCAGTACTTTGTATCTTATTTTGATAAGCAAGCATATGTTTTGTCATCAAAAAGATATTTATTTGTGATTGTGTCCGTCTCTGACTGTTGTTAACACATTTGTAATCAGTTAAAACCTCAGCTGAGATTAACTGATTGATTAATCATTAACATCCCTCGTCAGCACAAAACTATGTCACCACTGGTTTAACTGTCACATAAACTGTCTTCTTCCCTCGTTTAAACTGAATGCCCTGTGTTATTTTATTTTGTTCTTTTATTTTTATTTTGCTTGGTCACACTTCAGGAAGCCTTTTTTAACACCTTGTCCATTGATTACAGGTGAAAACTAACCTTTTGGCTAATTTTAACTGTGTTTTATAACATGTTTTTATCAATTTGCACCGTCTCTTCCTAAATAAATACACTAAACTGAATCAAACTAAATTGTCTTGTAATTAAAATGTATTTTTAGTACACAAGGCCACTGAATAAATTGAGTTCTTGCTCATATGTAATTAACACAGAAGGGTGTAATGACAGCGAGTAAAAACACAAAATGGTAGCTGAAAAGCAAGCTGTCACACCCTCGCAAACACCATACGGAGCCATCTCTATGTCACCTCACCAGTACGACTGCATACGTGTGTTTGACAGACATAACATCACTCTGAATGTAGTGATTGGCAGAAAGGAGGCCTGGGTCTGTCAGCTTATACACACTGGATGCATAAATACGTGATATACTACGTATGTGTATATATAGGTTTATGCGAAGCCTGCAGTGACAGGCCAATGAGAGCAGGACAACAGTGAGCAAGCCGGAAAAACACGCAAGAATGCAAGGAATCCTCTCGTAGGCTATTATGGAGAGACAGAGAAGACACAGGGGAATGTAGGCAGGGCAGAGGACGGAGATAAATGCAGGGAGGGGAGGCAAAGTAAGAGGTTGAGATGGATAACAAAGAGCGAAGGTATGAAAGCAATATGCCAGGTATACACATGAGGGAGAAAGAGAAGGAGGGAGGGAGGCCGAATCAAGCCTGGAGGGTGTGAACAAGAGAGAGCGGGAGGGTGAGAAAGATCGAGAGATGGAGAGATCGAGATTGTGGGTGGCTGATAACAGGAATGCACCGGGGATGTAGATGGTCTCGGTGCCAGCTGGCACATTCCTGTTGTCCACTTCCAACGCCCCGCGAGGCAAAGAGATGAGGTCCAATTAAAAGTGTGATAGACGCCAATCCTGCTCGTCTCTTTATCTGAGCGGATGAAAGGCCTCTCTCTCTCCCCCCCCCCCTCTCTCTGCCATCGTGTCTCCTGTCTTCGCCTTCTCCACACTGTCCTTCCTCTGAACCGGCTCTCAGATAACAGGCAGCGAGTGAGAGGGTCACACAGCTTTTTGAAGAATATGAACATGTACTCGAGTCTGATTTTGAGGGAAACTCTACGGGGAGAGTGAGTGTGCATGAGTGTGTGGGTCTCGTGTTTACAGAGTTATGTAATCCTACTGCTGCATGATCGCCTCATTTTGCTAATCATAAAATAATGTCATGAAGATTGAATATATAAGAAAGTTGAAATACGGACTTCGCACAGACTTATGGATCCAATTTGTAATAAAGGTTTTAGTTCTTTCAGTCAAAATCACAGCTGATGATAAAGACCTACAGGTGTACAGCGGCAAAATCACCGATGGGATGTGAGCTGTGGATTTAGTCAGCGAGGAATATCGTAGTGCAGTATTTACTTTTTGGGAAGGTAGCTACAGGTAGGTTTACTGACTGTTTACTCGTGTAGAAAACAACATTTTACACCAATTATTGGGGCTGATATTCAGCATTATTTTGTCCAATTGCTGATAAAAATCATGTAATTTAAAAAGGCACTACTTTGGCTCTGTGAGCTTTGCTCCACATTTCGTTCTCGGTCTGTATGTCAGCACGCCGTGGCCTCTATCAATGTCCTGCCCATGACACTATCTGACAGGTTACATGTCGCACATAATATCAACACTGAATAATCTGACTTTGCAAAGTAACTATTAACTACAGTTACCTAATAAATGTAGTGGAGTACAAATATATGGTGACAGAAATTGGAAATACCGAAGAAAAGTACCTCAAATCACATTTAAGTACAGTGGTTGAGTCATTGTATACTTTATTCATACTTATCAGTATTCAATTGTCTTCCTGATTGATTTAAATTACTGATGAGTCTTTCTCTACAGAATGTATGTACAACAGGACATCTTCAGATTGCATGTTCTGTCCAAAACCTAAAAATATTCAGTTTAGCAGGAAGAGGCAATAACAGGGGAGTGCTTGGCTTTTTTGCTTGAAAAATGATTCAAAGCTGGTTTTCCTTTGGAGTGGCATCGATTTGTGTTTTAGATCTACAGTCAAACCACAGCAGCTGTTTCACCACGGCATGAAAATGTTGTCCTACATCTCAATGACTTTCAAGAGAGGAAGTGCCTCATGAACACAACATGAAACAGCTGACATTTGTGGGCAGAATGTCAGTGGTCAAAGGTTTCATTTTCCTACATACAGCTGTCTTTTTTTTTTTACTGCAGTTAGACTCTCTGTGGTTTAGCTGAAAACTTTCAGTTCTCGCTATTATTGCACTTAAAAGCAAACCAACTGATGGGTGCTGATAACGAGATGAGAGTATTATGGGTATCAAAGAAAGAGCAGGAGCTTAAATGCTGCAGTCCCTCACCTCAACCAGCTGCATGAGGTTCTCAAAGTACTCCTCCTCGTCAATGGTGAGCTTGCCGTTGTGGTAGATGATGCGGTAGTGCTCCACCTTGCCGTCGCAGCTGACGCACAGGGTGTAGTCGCCGGGGTAGTTGGTGCTCTCCCTCACCAGGAACAAGCCCGTCTCTGGAGGGTAGAGCAGCCGCTCGGCCTGCTCCCGAGTTATCTTCCCGTGAAACCAGCTACAAGTAGGGAAGACAGGAAGAGGATGAAGGACAAGAGTAGGAGAAAGGATATTTAAAAACTTTGCTGTATGGTTTGCTTGCACACACACGGCCACACATATAGAAGGACTAATAAGAGACAAGTCTGATCCATGTGCAGCTTCTTGTTCTTGTGGAAAACAACTGAAATTGTCGTCTGCTCTGTGTCAGTGACATCAGAAAGGCCTAAATCCTTCCAGCAGATCCTTCAACAGTTCACACATGTTTTCATTTTCAGGACACTCATTCGCAATTTTAACCACACAGAAACATCCACATCTTCGTATCACAACCCACAGATCTCCTCTGAAATGAGAAGTGAAAAACTGTAGTGTGGTAGTAAGGGGAAGCTGGCAGCAGCAGCATTTCCAGTCTGTTCAGCTCGAGCCCTGCAGGGGCGGGGCCATCCCGTCCCAACTCCAGGAGTCAGTGAGAAAGTACCTGAAGCCAAACAACAGGAAACATAGTGCTCATGCACACGCACGCACACGCACACACACACACACACACAAGAAGCCTGAAGCAGAGTCGGAAACTGACACGACAGGACTGCAATAACAGGAAAGTGCAAAAACTGTGCAGACAAGGTGGTGTGGGTGGGACAGAACCAAGTCACCCACTCCTGATCCCTGACCATGTTAAAAGGAGACAGACTGACTATTCAACACATATAAGAGTTAAAAGAAAAACTACAAACAGCATCCTCTGAGAAGAAATAAAGCTCTTGCTTCTTTATTTATAAGCTGGCAGTACAGCGCTGCCTCACCCTCACCATATGGCCCGGAGGATACATCTATAGGTCTCTAATGGATGGATTAGACAGCTGCACTGCAGTGAGGGTGCTTACATGCACTTAAGTATCCTGGCTTTGATATTAGGAATATGGTGTGTACAGAGAAACTTAATTATTCATATCCTGAATTGCATAATCATTATAGTATCCAGGTATCTGATGGTCTCAGCCTCTTACTTCTGTCTTGAATTTCTGCCCGAATTTCATCCTCACTACATCACTTACCATCGGATTTGTTGCACTAACTGCAATGTCGTTTTGAGTAAAAGAGGCAACTGCAAACATTGCAGAGATTAGTCAGACAACTGGATAAGTCGTTAAATGCCATCATACCCTGGTTTCTATTGAAATACTCCAACTTGCATATCCAGGTATCTGAACATCGCAGATCTATGGTCTTTATGAATTTCTCTTATGCTACCATATAAATATTTCTCACCATTGTTGTGGTTTTGTGGTTATTTCTCATGGTTAACTGTAATGTATCTTAGGTTTCTTATAAAATACAGTAGGATGCTTCATTCCTGCCTCTGTAGACCAGCGGTCCTGCGCTCAAACTCACCACCATCCCATCCATCGATTTATGTCAGTCCTCGTGTGGAAAGTAGTATTAGCTGCAAAGCGGGCCCAGCCCACAGGGTATCGCTATCCTTCTTGGCTGGTGAATGGGTGGTAATCAACGACTATAATTGATTTAGCTTGTTTTGCTGTGGCTCACTCCGTCACTCCCTCCTCCTCCTCCTCCTCCTCCTCCCTCCTCCTTCTGCTCCTCCTCTTGGTACTCGGCCTCCTCAGACAGCAGAGTTCCTTGTGGCCAAGCAGCTTAATACGGGTTGAGTTGATTAGATCAGTGCAGGCAGCTTCTCCGATGGACAACCGCTCCTTAACTCCCACTAATCCAAGAGCGGGCGCCAAGCATGGACGACCCCGAGACATACATAGCCCTTTGGTGGAGGCACACTAGCTGTTCTGTCCGCGGCAATTAACGGCAGTTTTTATACATGACATCATACTGCAATTGCAAAATCACAGAAATGCGGTAAACAGCTTGGTGGGGACATGGGAGGAAGGAGGAAACGGTGGAATAGGGTGAACACCCCATCTTTTCTTCGGGGGTGGTGCTATTATGTGAGGCAGATGTCAACCACATGGGGGCAGCAGAGAGAGCAAGCTGTTCGATGCCAGTGAGGGAGGCGAGGACTGTATCTACTGCTGAGTATCAGTGGGTCAGGGTGAGCAAGGGGACAGTAGACCACAGCTGAACCCTTATGTAAGCCAGCGAAGAGGGAGAGGTCTTCTCACAGACATCTGTTAGTGATTCACACACAAAAAAATCAACAAGTCCCTCTGGGTTGCAGCTAATGGCTGCAGAAGAACAACTTCTGATGCCTTGAGCATTTTTTTTTAAACAGTTAACTATGCAGTGATCCCAAAGGAAGCAATGAGGACATGAGGTCACCAAGTGTGACCGTGCAAAATATTTGGGAGTCTAATGACTAAAAATCTAGGGCTGCAACCAAAGATTGTTTTCTGAAGTGAGTAATTTGCAGAGTATAATCATGATTAACTGACTAATCGTTTAGTCTGTAAGAAGGTCAAACTGTTTTGCTTCAAACACTGTTTGAACAACACTGTTTGAAGCTAGAACGGTGGCAGGGTCCGCCACATATAAACAAAGTGAAACAGTATGAAATTGTGTTGTCCTTTAAGGTCAGTTTGTTTATTCAGTCATGAAAAAAAGACAGTTTGTTCATCTAGTTTGTTTAGTAGAGAAAAAAATAATAAAAAATAAAAAACATTTAATTGTTTAAAGCATTTTCAAAAACTATAAACCAATGACCTAGAAAATCTTCACTTTCCATTAATCAATTAATTGTTGCAGCTCTAGTGAAATTAAAACAAAAAATAATTTCTGTCATTCAAAAAAATGATAATGAGAATTTGGTAACAGCAGTAATGAAGCTGAAACTTGAAGCTAAATCTACCACCGAGTTTAGTATTTCAAGCCATTGTGTTGTGTTTTACAGTTAGAGAGGGCTAGTTTAAAGTTCCTCTTCAGACCACACACACACACAGACCACATACACACATACACACAGAGACACACACACGGTCATCATGCCAGAGCTGAATGACCCTATGACCATATTTAAAGCCGTGTGGACAGGCAGTGTGAGTGGTGGCAGGAGGAGAGGTTAAAGCTTTCAGCAGCAGTTGATGAAGTGAGACAAAGAGGGTCAAAAGTCCATTTAAATGTTTCCTGCTAATGTTACAGTGACATACCAGCAGCTCTATAAGCACTGCTCAACTACTGTTAACTCACATGCTAACGACCGTCTAAAAGTTTGATCCTCAGACTGATCTCTGTATCTGGAGGGAGCACACTTTCTTTAGGATGTATGGACTTCCTCCAGGGGTTATAATGCAATGCGATGGATCAGCACAACCGCACAAGGTTTATTACCACTTGAGGGATGCACACAAAAGCTTTCAGATGACAGCATCTCATAGCCATGTAGTGATACTGTAGCAGCTTGTATGCTCTCAGCTTTCCTGTCTCGCCTCATTTGCATATGCCTCTCGTTATGTTTTCCTCTTTTTGAAATAGCTGCCGTTTCAAAGGGCCTGATTCAAATGCAGCGTGCAGCTGGTGCTGGCCTCGGTGGCAGAGAGACACAGACGAGAGAAGACACGGAACAAACCAAAAGGCTGTAAGAGATGGAATTTCCATCTTTTGATGCCTTGGTGGACTTTTGAAATCAACACTTCTTTTTCCCTCGCTGCAGGGGACCGAAGTGAACGAGGGGAAAACAACTTGTTCAGACACTTGAGACAGAAAGAGCACATGTGGCCAATATGTAAAGGACATATAACCAGAGTTTAAATGGTTATTTTGATTACTGCAGCATATTTTTCATGTTCCTATATCATACTTCAGCATTATGCATCATCATTTTCCTACAATTTCCTACTTACAGTGAACAAACCTGTTGCGATGTACTCAAATTGTGTGTCACTTTTACAAGTGTATCTGTTTCTCCATAAATACATTCAACATTAAAGAATGCCAAGACAAACAAGCACACAGACACGAACTGTCATGTTGGGTTTCTCCTCCTGTGGTACTTACGGCATAAGACTGAGTTTCCCTCCGGACTTGACTCCTTCTCTTTTCTGGACATAGTTAGCCGGGATGGTGCCCTCTCTGCCCACTGTGTTCCTCGCTCTGTACCAGTTTGGATCCTGAAACAGCCAAAGACACGACAACACAACATTAATATTAGTGCCACTAATTGATGTGAAGTAATTCTTTAGGTGAGGAGTATCGTTGTACCGCTTCTCCCACTGTAAACACATAGAGGGGAGGTAGTGGGGTTAGAAATCTACAGTACTCGACTCAGAGTGGATGCAGGTACTGAGGGCTGCTGAATCTGAGTAGTAATCTTAAACCAGTGTTACTGCTTGCTTAAACAGTTTATTTATATTGGGCGGCCGTTGCTCCACAGCTAGAGCGTGTCGTCCCGTAATCTGAAGGTCAGTGGTTTGATCCATGGATCCCCTGGCTACATGTCGAACCCTAAATTGCTCCAGATGAGCCTGTTGGCACCTTGCATGGCAACCTCTGCAATCAGTATCTGAGTGGGTGAATGTGACAAGCGTTGCAAAGCGCTTTGAGTGATCAGTAGACTGGAAAAGTGCTATATAAATGCCAGTCCATTTACCATTTGCCATGTGAAATTGCTGTATTGGCTATTTCAGGCTAGAGGAAGAACAAGCTGTCCTTTCAGTCAATAAGCATTATTATGAGTTGGTTTCTGGTACAAAAACAAAATGAATACTATGAGGAATAGTAGACTTTAGCTCTGCTGATGTTGATGTGGGTAAAGCAGAAACATGCATGGTGGGGGCGTCATGGCCTTTCTTATTTTAGATCAAGTAAGTTAAGAATAGTACTGTTTGTGTGACTGTCCTGTAGATTTAAGATGACATAGTCGTATCCTGCATGGTCTGTCGGTTTTTTTTTTTCCCCTGTAGATTTGTTTCAATATTCAGAACATGATCAGAACCTGACGAAACAAAACCTATACAATATAATCATATATACCCAATTAGAAAGTCATTAAAAAATGTTTTTCAGCAATCAACTTTGAACACATTCTCAATAACAATCGTTTGACCACGATAGCAGCTTTCAGGGCTAATGTAGTATAAAGTGACTTCTTACCCTGGTGACTCCGATAATGGTCAGTACATCTCCTTTACAGAAAGGCAGGTCCTGTTCGTTGGCAGTCTGGAAGTTGTACTTGGCTACACACTCTGTGCCACTCGACCATGGTGCCTACATCACACAGGACAGAGAGGAAGGAGCATTGATGACAGTGTGGTAGCTCGATTTCATTCAATTATTAAAGCAACATATCTCATAATGCTATGCTCACGGGGGGGACAATGTAAACAACTGTGTGAGTGTGTCTCGACAACTAGCTGCACTAGTTGTCAATCAGTCCAAATACTGTAAAAATGACAGCTACACGCCTAAAATGTAAATGGTAGAGGAATAAGGGTGCTCTGTGTATTCCCTCTGCGCTGTTAGACCAGTGTAGTAGTGTGATCAAAAACGAACCACAATGGAGTGAACGAGATGAAATGAGAAGGCAGGAGTACAAAGCGGCAGGTGTGTGTTTGAGCTGGATGAGGTCCTTGTACAAGCTGCATTATCCCTGACAACACAACGTACGGCTGAATGTGTCTGACGCCGCCTCAGCCGATGCGACATAATGAGTTTGGACTACTGGTGGTGACGACTGTGACAGAGGGAGATGTGGATACAGACAAACCTTCCTTCTCCACTGTTATTATTTTGCGCTCACTTGAACCCTTTATTTATGAGAAATGTTTTTTTTTCTGGAGTAGTGCTGTCGAAAATGTAAGTACTTTAAAATGTAGCCTAGTGCAACACACTGAGATACTGGGGAAAAACCACCAGCTAGAGCCAACACAGGCTTTCACTGGAAAGAGCCACTAATCATGTCAGTTTTATTGGGATCTGCCAACTTTTTAAAAAAAATGACACATTCATATGCTAAGCATCTTCCCACAGAGGTCAACTAAATGCAGTTTGTCATTCCTGCTCGACATTTATTTACCTCCTGAGTGACCTACAGGTCAGCTGGTGGTTTATTTTATTCGCTTGCTTTTTCACCGGATGGCTGGACGCTGATAGATGCACAACACTGACTGAATTGTTGACCTTTTGGTCACAGGTTGGTAAGATTACCAGTAGGTCATACGGCTGCAGCAAGAAATATTCTATGTCAGTAACATTTTGTGACCTCTTGGCCTACAGAAACCCACTGGATAGATCTGGAAATGAAATCCCCCATAATCCAGACTGCACCGAATCCACAATGCATTTATGTTGCTAGAAACCACAGCGTTTCCTGTCCAGTCCTGTCTAGAGGCTCTAAATATGCTGAGTAATCTGACATGCTTTTTGATTGTGAGATGACAACGTGAATTATTAATGTAAAGTAGTAAGTTGGTAAGTAAGTAACGTAAAGTTGGTGGAGAATCAAACCGGTTTAGTTGGATCATAGCCTCGAAGATGATATTTGAATTTTTCTTCCTGAAATTTTCACCTGATGTAGTGAAGCACTGTTGTGAGACAGATAACTCAATCTGAATCAATAAGGACATGTTAAGGCGGCGGATGCAGGAGGGAAAGTAATCCACCTCTGAGGCTAGCACTTAGTTTAACCACTGAGACAGCTAGGTAATATGAAACCACTAAAACTGAGCCAGACACTTTGATGGATGTGTGTGCACCAGCTGTGTGCATTAATACATTACTACAGATATTTCAGCACCTCGATGTTCTGCACAGATCCCCTTGCATGTTCATGTACAGTATGCACACATTTCCGTAAGTGCGTGCATGTTACTTAACTTTAATTCTTCCAAGTGATCGCTGTGAAATCGACACATATTACAGTTTTATTGTATTTCAGTATATGTTGATATAACAAAATGTTTTTACTTAGAATAAGAATAATAAATCTAATTTTCCAGCCTGTCCAATGTCGAAATGTTCTACTTTTTTGATTCTAAACTGAATATTTTTTTGGTTTTGGATAAGTGGTTTGATAAAACAAGGCTTTTAAAAGATGTGTGACAAATTTTACAGACCTAGAAATTCATCGAACAACATGGCTGATTAACTGGTGATGGAACTGACTGTTAAGTTGCGGCCACTTCCTCAATTTACCCTTCTGAAGGATGACTTCACCTGAATGAAATGCGGTCTGGGTTGCAGATTTGTAGTACTAAGTTTGGGAAGTACCAGTTTTGAGATGAGTGGCAGAGGATGTTACATAAGCCAATAATGATGACATTCTTAAATTTTGCTATGATTCTGGGAAAAGTTAGACAAAAGAAAAAAAAAACAGTCATGTGAGAAACCAGATCAATGAAGTGTGTGTAAACATGTTTAATAAAACAATAGTAATACAATCTGACAGCTTGTGATAGAGAATATTAACCTCCAGGAAGACAAGATTGTACTGGTGATGCAGAAGGGAACACCTGAACTGCACATATATTTACATGTCTATGCCTATATCTGTGAATTGCTAATTCCTATGATCCTGCTTGAGATCCTTTGGGCAGGGCCTAGGTAATGGTTCTGACTCGTGATCAAAGGTGACCAGACTTTTTCTGTCTAGGCCCTCCAGCTGTGGATCTCAGGCAGACAATCTCAGTGTCTCTCCTTAAAACCCACTTTTATCTTATGGCTTCTTCTTAACTGGTGATATTTGCTGTTATTTTATATTGTTTATATCTTAAAAATCTGCAGAATCACAGTTAAAAATGGAACCAGGTTGCAGAAACACACCCTCCTGACCTCATTCTGCTGGTGTGGCTGCTACTGTAAGAAGCCAGCACCAACAGATGCTGATTATTATCTACTATTTGTTGAGATGTGTGTAATTGTACGAAATATAAAAGGGTGGTATTTTGCAATGTGTGCTTCACTTACGTGCATCCCAGACATGATGAAGGGAATTGGGCAGCAGGTGTCCTCAGGCAGGTAGCGGTCACTGTTCAGCTGGTACCATCAGAGCTGTAAGAACAAAACAAGGCATAATCAATAATCTGTTGACTTTAGGGGCTAAATGCGGCAACACTGTGAAATATCCACAAAAAGTAGGTCACAGAGAAGCATAATCTGCACAACATTTTTCTCTCCAGGCGTGCAGAAGAAGAATGACCACTCCAGTTGTTTGGATCTCAAATTACATGACATTGTTTTTACCTCTGTTTATATTTCTCCTTAAGTTGGGGAGTGTAGTTCAACTGGTATAAACACAAAACATGGTGTCTGTGCAAACAGTTTATGAAGAGATGTGAGGGCCATAATGACAAAAGTACATTCATTATATTTATGCCATTTTCATTCCTCCAACAAATAAAGTTAGCTGCTGAAAAAGGGATAGCAAAAACATATGCTGCTAGCTTCAAGGACACTTTCTAACTCTTTAATTATCTAGGTTTTCTGGAAGTATTATCCAGATTGGATGCAAAATCTGAAATCCTGTAACCATAAATGAGAGGAAGAGGCTCTCTGGTATTAGCCAAGTCTGTTAAGTGTCTTGGCAGCAAATTACTAGTCCTTCAAAGGTGACCTTGATACAGTGAGAGAAAGGAAAGAGAGTGAGCTGCCGAGAGAGAGAAGGGGGAGCAGAGGGAGTGTGGAGACAAACTATGAGTGAGGAGTACAAAAAGGAGTCCGTGTGTGGATGGGTGTGTGCGCCAAGTCTATGGCTGAGGCCTTAAAAAGTTTTAATTCCGGACAACAGTAAATCTGTATCATACTAAATATTACAAGTTTGCCGGTGAACAGTGACTGAATAAGGCCTCTCGCAGTAGCCTCCATTCAAAGCATCTCGCTTCCGACCGGCCAAGAGAACAGGAAGTTGAAATGGGAGGGCGAAGGAGGAAGTAGCTGACGCATATTTTCCAGTGCTCCGTATGAGGGAGGGAGGTGTTATAGTTGGGGTTCAATGCGAGCATGGGCACTCTGGTCACTGCCTCCGTTCAGACTGACTACCCCCTCATCAGTGACATGTCAGAGGAGATCAATAAACATAGAAAACAATGCAAGCAACTTAAACAAAATTCAAACTCAATTATTCAAGTTAAAAATGTGTGTTTTTGTTAGGTCTGCCCTCCATTTGATTTTCCCCTCATGTCTGAAGTGGATACAACTCATAAGAGCCCAAAACTTTCACTGTGATTCAGCCTGTTTCATGGAAAGTAACATTTTGTCCACCAAGCGCAAGCCAGTTGTTTTCCACTTACAAAGTAACTCAGTGCTCTGTGTAATTTTAGAGCCATGAAAATGATGCATCTCCTTCAGAGGGCCAGGCTACTGGCTCGCATGCTCCCTGAGCATCTATGGCCAAGCTTCACAGCACTTCCATATCCTGTGTTGAAACAGGAAGGAGCCTAATTGCAGACCATTGCAGATCTGTATGCAAACTGACAGAGCCAAATATATCCGAGGCCGAGCTGCTCTGCTGCACCCAGAGGGCACCCGCTTCTTTCCCTTTGCCATTCTTTGCGTCTAGAGCGGTGCTGCTGGAACAGAGCAGCGCGGCTCACCAACCCACAGCCACGCTAGTGAGCCAATAGAGGAGAGACAAGTGAGCGCTATTCTTATCTCTCTCCAGTGCTCAAGAATGCCTTCAAGCTATTCAAGAGCTTCAGCATCGCACTGCTCACATCGCTCTCCTCAGGGTAGTCGAGTGGTGCTCTGTAAAGACTGCGAGTGAAAAGAGTTCTTCTTCAATTCAATTTTCCAAAGCAGACCGTCAGCATTTGGGTACCAACACTTCATTGAGTTTTTCACATATAACAATAAGGTTCCAACACCCAAAGTGAAAATGAATGCATTGTGATACTGCACATGTTTGATGCTGAGAGAGAAGGTGTGAGTAATACTCCTCCTCCAGGTGTTATGTTACTGTTTAGTGAACATCATACTTGTTGAGTATCTTTGTAGAAGCCCAAGGCTGTGTGCAGACCAACAATGGCACTGCATTGGGAAAAATAAATAAATGGGCAACGTGTGTTTTGGCATGTTGCTACAGTTACTAGCGGTCGCTAGGGCTGAATAATTAATCGAAACATTACTAAAACTGCAATATGGCCAAGTGCAATATCCAAATAGCGAGAGCTGCTATTTGTTGCCTCGCCAAATGCTTTTTTTTAAAAACTGGATTGGGTTGAAATTTGTCCTGAACATCCAAGAAACCCTTTGCATAATTCTGGCTCATATTGCAGCCACAATATCTGTCAAAATCAGAATCAGGCTTTATTGGCCAAGTATGTGTACAGTCCGGTTTTACAATGCTCAGTGTACTTACACAGAAATAAACATTCAGCTGAGGACAAGGACGATAAGAACTGAAAAAAAATAAATAAGGTAAACAGATAACTGCAGGCTTTAACAACAAAAGATGCTCACTTTCCTCACATCTCCTTTTCCCTCATTGACGTTAATATCTGAAATATTGCGGACAAATTGACGACAAATTCTCCACCATCATCTTGTTGGTCAATTCTCCTTACACACATCTAGTGATAAGAGAAATGTGACTCCTGCTCTCTCTGCTGGGTCTGTGCTGCTGCATGGAGCAGACTGTAGCATCCATGATCCAACTAAATGTAGATAATAAAAAAATAATAAAATAAAGCAAAGTGACGGTGGGTAAGTAATGTAATCAGTGTACTTAGTAACATCGCAGTAACACCGACTACTGTAGCAAGCCTCGTGGTCAAAAGACAAAGTAGGAGCCAGGAAATCAAGATACTGCACAACAGTTTGTCTCTCAAACAAGGTTTTACAATTCTGGTAAAGTTATTACTGCAGCAGTGAGTTGTTCCTCCTGACTCGATGCTTTACATATAAACATAAACTAAGCAATGCTACATGGCACAAGGGTTTTCACCTGCTGTGTGTGTACGCTTGAATTCAAGGGAAAGCTTTCAGCGGATGTCATTTGTATTCCAACCATGATCAGACACCAGCTGAGTGTGTGACACCAACACTAAAATCTGATTAATAAACAGTCCCACAACAGTGTATGGCTCTTCATACGCCAAGGTCACACATGAAAGCATACACTGTAGTTGACTCCAGCTTCACTCCAGCCAGATGTGCCAAACACAAGTGGAAATTGCTTCCTTCTCCACTCCCCCTCCTCATTTTCTCCGTCTGTGCAACAAGAGCTGCTGGTGACAGCATCATGGCAACACACCGGGAAGTGCTACATCAAAGGCTGCTGTCACATCCGTGCCAGATGACAGTAATATTACTTCTGTTCGTGTCTAATATGCCATTTTCATCATAACAAGTAATGTGTTCTGCTTAAACTGTCTGCACACTTCTCTGTGCTGCAACCTGCTGCTCTGTAGCTGCTCTGATGAATCGTGAAGAAAGCGATAAAAGTGAATCTGTAGTCCTGTATGATTGTTTCTCATTAATATTATATTGCTCTGTGCCTCTAAGACATATTCAATATGCTTTGACAAACAGGTTTTGGAAAGAAAACAGTCAAAGGTGTCTATTCCAGCTCAACTGAGTTAAAGCTGTAAAGATAAAAAATCTCCTAACCTCACATATCGGGGAAATCCATCACTGAAGGGGCGAGGGGGCAGTGACGCAGAACGTTGCTGCTGGTTCACTTACTTGAAAGAGAAATACTAAAAGGCGGTTTAAATTCTAGATGATTAATCAGTAACTCTGAAATTGACAAATGTGTTTCCTTTAAAAGATATGCTGTAGCGTGATATGATTCATTTGGGTCTCTGCTTGCCATATCCTTCTCTTTCTGAGCAGAGATTAATCATACACGTCTTATTGTGTAATTTGCTTCTCTTCACTTTATGTAGTTAAATCTGAGAGGAGGTACGACCCAGACATACGCACTGCTCTGACACTGGCAGAGAGACTGACTGGATCCTAGGACAATACAGATGATTATAGAGTAGCCTCAGATTTATGTTGTGATGAAGTTAAGACCTTTCTATCTTAATATCTTTGTGTTAGTAGCAAATCACAATTTACAATTCATGATCCACTCTAATCCAGCTCTTATTCGCTGACACTCGACCCAGAGAATCACAGCTATCGGAGTTGTCTGCACTCTACCATCAACCAGAGGTCAGAAAAGTCTACTTTTACTTCGGGTGACAATACATCTTGGCCAGGATACATGGCTGTTTAAATCAGTATGCCATTCAGTGTCCTGAGGGAAATTCAATTTACTGAGCCAGCGTTAAACAACAGCTCCCATCACACCAAACAAGGGACAGCCTTATATACATTTATTAGTAAACAACATTCCCATCAGATTCCAAGTCGGGTTCGTCAAGTTGCACCACAAAGGAACTCTTTATGCTGCATAGTTGTGATGAAGCTGTGTGTTGGTACGTTAAGAAACACAGTTTTTAAACTCGTTTTTTCTACCATGGTAAAACCCTCAAATCAATACTTGTGTTTTGCCAATTGCAGTCACATGTACTTAGTCATAGATTACAGAGGATGGGAAACAGGTAGGGGAAGGCAAAGTTGCATTTAAATTAAATTAAGGCCATCTCAGTAACCCTGCGACTTTGTAGTTAATGTCATTTAGTACAAGAGTACCCTTGCTCACATGTGAACGTGGATAAAGCAGCATTCAACCTGACAACCTGACAAACTCATGTCAGGTCAGAGTCAGATGTTTGTTGTCTGGTTTTGGTTTATATAGCCAACCGATTAAGGTGCAGACACAGAGATAAACATCTGCTTACGTGCAGACCTATTTGTGAGTGATTGCCTTCCTGTATGATCTGACTGCTTGGCTAAAGCTGCAATGATGTAAAACGGGCCTGGACGACCACACTTCCTTCTGAAATAACCACGATTAACATATATCTACATGAACTGCACTGTTTAACAATATTTGGTATATAGTAAACAGTACATAGACAAAATTTATAACCATGACATCATCCCAGCAACAATGTTGTAACTCGACAAGGAAGCATCACAAGTACAGTGAAGCTATGGCTAACAACCTCCGACTCAGGCTCAGCACAAAGTTTGTATTGTCGAGCGTACTGGCAGCGAAAGAAGCGGGGCAAAAATATGGAAATGTGACCTATTGGGAATGCAAATAAACAGTAAATGCTGACAAAAAACTGTCTTAGTGGGGAGATGCTGCAAACTGGACAGCATGGAACTGTCAACAACAAAATGACTAGTGGCTATATTACATTTCCTCATATGGCAACTACCTGACAGCAGGCCTGTTTGATGACCAACAAATGATGACCACGCAGTCAGGTGGAGTCCACAGCCCACAGGGAACAAACATGACTCCCCTGGTTGGAAATATGCAAATAAAGATTTGTGTACAAAAGTGAGGACGGCGTGTATGATATTCAACAAAAATCTGCATTTTACCTCCGTCACTGCTTCACATTTACATTACAGACACTCACCCGAGGAGACAGGCACTTGCAATTAGTGAGCGTGTAAGAGTGCTGGTGTCTATCTATGACAGAACAGGCATATTTTTACTGCTTAATTACAGGATAAACCCTTCATCTACTTGAACACTCGGCTCTTCAAACTGTGCTGAGCTTTGACTTCCAGTAACAATGTTGTGGATGAAAAATACAGGCTGATCAAAACAAATTCAAAAGGTCATTTTGAGTGCAAACCAATGATAAGTGCAAGTCTAGCTATAAAGAAGCCTAACTATAGACAACATTTAAAAGCCTGTGGCTACACAGAATATGTCTTCATTAAATCACAGCAGAGTGCAAGGCCAAAAGGCTGACAGATGAATAGAAGAAGCAGATCTGAACAGTCATCTCATTTGTGGCCAAGTGTCAGAAAATGTAAGGGTAAGTTTTAATTAACCTCTTTGATTTTGTTACCCAGCGACACACTGACATGGGGACTCGACCACAGAGAGTGTATTGGACACAAAAGGCAACAAAGCATATGGTATACAATGTGGCTGTATCTGTGCTAAAAGAGGAGCATATCAAAGTGGCCACACACAATATGGCAGCCTCTCTTTGTGTCTCTCCCTGCATTTGCAGCCATGTTAATGTGTGTGAGCACATCTATGTGAGGGGAACCAGGAAGTGGGCTTCAATTAGTGCAGATTAAGAGAGATAATGTGCCCAGAGATGGAAGTTGGATCTCCAGACATGTAACGAGCTTCAGTGTCCTCTCACGTTCTTTTCATCTCACTGAGCCGTCTCCCAACACAGCAGGCAGTCACCACTGGGCCTCCACATGCTTCAATGATCACATTACACTGACAGTGTTCATTGCAGGGATGAGGCAAAAGCACCATGCAACACAGTTTCTCTACCAAGATGAAACCAGCGTTCTTCCAAATGTTAAATGGAGTCAAAATCGACAGGAAATTTCTATTCTGATCCCTCGATACTGATAGAGGAAGATCCGGACATATCTTAAAGAATATCAGCTAAAATAAATCCAGTCTTTTTAGGACACGCCAAAATGAAACCTGTCTGTTGATATGTCTGTCTTGGTACTCGGCCAAAGATCATTTGTGAGGGATAAACTCTGCTCTGTAATACAACGTCACAACCAGGGTTCTAACAAGTTCCAAAGTCATCTTACAAACCTCATCCCTTTGAACCAGTATTTGGATAATGGTGTTTAAAAAAGGTGTCAGATTTAGGGGAATTGTGCTTTAGCAATATTGATGATGAGCATGGTATTTTAAAATGTAAGATTT
>OMLP01017330.1:23365-43484 GCA_900302685.1 Spondyliosoma cantharus
CTTTTTAGGACACGCCAAAATGAAACCTGTCTGTTGATATGTCTGTCTTGGTACTCGGCCAAAGATCATTTGTGAGGGATAAACTCTGCTCTGTAATACAACGTCACAACCAGGGTTCTAACAAGTTCCAAAGTCTTCGTCGAGAGAAAGGATCGTGGCATGTTCTCCCAGTTAAACTTTGATTCATCTTACAAACCTCATCCCTTTGAACCAGTATTTGGATAATGGTGTTTAAAAAAGGTGTCAGATTTAGGGGAATTGTGCTTTAGCAATATTGATGATGAGCATGGTATTTTAAAATGTAAGATTTACTGTGCATCATGTCAGCGTTTCCCCTTGGATGGAGTTAGACGTGCATGAAATAGTTTTGTGTACATTCACTCAGCACCAAAGTTAATATGGAACATATAAGGTGATATGAACCGCCAATTCATCTGAAAATTAAAACACACGGGCGAAAATCATATATTAACTTTGGAGGGGACGACTACAGGAAAGTCTCTCAAGAGTGATTCCTAGATGGACAACAAACGTAGTGCTCCAACACTGCTAACAAGCACACCAGTTTGTCAAACATCTGATTGTACCATTTATTTTGTGTAAGCTGCTACCTTTTTCACTTGGCACATAAGGAGGCTGCAGTATAATGCACATCAATTAAAGTATATCATTAAGTACTTTCATCCGTCAGGTATTCATTATACTGCAAAAAGAGGTATTAATCTGTACAGTTTTGAAGCAAAAATGGTAACAGCGGTTTTGCAACTTAAAAACACGTCTCCAATAAAACACTTGCTGGAGTGGCCATCAACAGTCCTTCAGAACACCCTGTGCCATGCTTTGTGAGTGATTTAATCAGTAGCATTTACCACACATCACCAAGACAAACCTTTCAAACCAACAAAAATTAGATCGTTTGAGTATGGATCTATCTTTTCAGACAGCAGAAATAAGGAAGGAAACTAAAGTTGTGTAAGTATTCTGGTGCAAGCAGGTGCATGGAAGGGACACTGAAATCCCAAGTAGAGCAGAGAGACAGGAGAGAGCTGCAAAGGACGGTAAATAATAAAGGAGAAGATCATGAAGTAACGGAAGTAGAGAGAGACTGACTTACTCAATCACTACAACTGCATGCCTGCTACTGCTATCTGCCACATGAAACATTTCTAGCCATGACCACCTTTTTTAAGCTGAGGTGCTGTTTCAGTGCGCCACGGAAACTCTCTTCCCTGCTCTTCGGCTCGGCTCGGCTCGGCTCGGCAGCAACAGAAAGAAAGGCAGATGCACTCCTCTGGGGTGAGGTTGTCTGAAACATTTATTTAACTTGAAAATGCTGCCCAGCACAACCACTGACTCCTAGCATCAACCAGCAGCTGCACTACAGGGATTAGATGTAAGTGCCTAGCTCAAGTATCTCTCCGTTAACCGTTTAGGGAGGAGAGGAATGCAAGATTGATGACATTTCCCAGACACAGATTTACCACACAGCTCGGGGATTTGAACTAACAACTTTCAGTGCTCGCTTTTGTAACGAGATCACTGAGAACACGACGGCTTGAATCAGCCTGAATGTGTTTGTTACACCTTTTTGTCACCATCTCCTGAATGTGGCTAGGAACATCCACAAAGAGCACCGGGGTGGCCTACTGGAATGCTAAACTGAGACGGAGGGGAAAAAAACAAATCAGAAATCACATCCTTTCGTTGCAGAAGAGCAAAGGAGTCATGTGCGTGTCTAATCCAAAGCCGTCGTCCCCTATTTTTATCTAACTGAAAGAAAAATAGAACACCGTGACGGAGAAACCTCTCCCACCAAAGACAGACAAGACAGACAGACAGGTGGGGAGACAGGCAGCCCTTCTGCCTGCCCCTCTGACGTAACAAGTGACTGTCAGGCTCGGGCTCGCCGCTGATGACAGATTACAAAAGCAGCGAGGCAGGAAGTGGAATAAAGAAAGGAAGAGGGAGAGAGAGAACACCCCCCCTTCCCCGTTTCTCTCTCTTGAGCTCTGGGAGGCTGCTGGACTGGAGAAAGCAGAGGGGAGGAAGGGTAGCGGTGACAGCTTATTGTTTGAGCTCTGTGTGCTGTGGCTCCAGTCTCAGCGCACACTCATTCAGGCCCGGCTATTTATATCCTCTCAATATCCATGCAGGCGGAGGCAGGCTGCAGTCGTTTTCATCATCGCATACATTATGGAGACGCTGCATTAAAGAGTCTGCCTGCTGTGAGGAGGTCCTGCTTGTACTACTTTTCTTCCAGGATTTCCTTGTTTAGATTTGGCCAATTTTGGGTGATGTATCCACTAGAGGGTTGTGTGCCGTTTTGATTTAGAAGAACATGTATGAATAAATAAAAGATAAGTAAAGTCTCATTCAGTCTGCAAAAATAAGTGGTTTACAAAAAATCAAATATGTGTACCCAGAAATTTAAAAAAAGGGTGAGTCCAGCAATGTCGCATTAAATTTTCATTAAGTTATGGGACTTGTTAGAGACAGATGATCAAAGAATGGTCAAAATCAAAGCAGCAAACTGTCTTTTAGTCCCTGGTAAGGGTCAAGCTCCAAAAATCAGTGGAGCACACATTTCCCACAATGCATCTGTCATGATCTCTGGTTATCGTGGTATCATCACTGTTATTTTCTCAGACCAAAGAGAGGCACTTCATGATGACCAATTAACTCATTTCAACTCACCTTCATGGTGAAGTGGCCCCTTAAAAATTCTCAAATTAGCAATGCAGTGTAACGTTGCACACGTGGGGTTAATTTAAAAGAAAAGAAATGAAATGACTGAAAAAAGCTTGTTTGATGAAGTAATTGTTGGTTCAAGTGTCTTCAAAGAGAAATACTTATAACAAAAAGATAAAACAATACAAGTGGCTTACAGTGGCATGCAGTGAAGGCTAGCTTAATTACATTATTAGTTAAGAGAGAGCAAGACCTACATTTAAAACTGAAATAATGACTCCATTAGCTATTAACAATTCTGTTAGTCAATTCATAATTTGAGCCATTTTTTTAAGCAAAGAAGCCAAATCTTTCCCATTTTTCTAGAACAGCAACAATTATTAGATTAGTAGCTATTAAAGCAACAATATGCAAGTTTCTGGAGAAGGATAGTTGACTGTTGAGTCTCATTCCCATCTTGTCAAATATAGTTTTGGTTTGGCGTCGGACCCAAGCCACCAACCCATAGGGTCAGGATATGATGACCTGGGAATGCGACCTTACAATTCTAATTGCAACAAACAAAATGAACAATGAACAACAAAATGATCAACTTAGGCTCTTAGAAGTTGTGATGTTGATTTTTTTCTTTTTCCATGAAATCACATTTCATGGAAAAAAAAAAGAATAATTAAATAATGTAAATAATAATCTGCAGATTTCGCAACAATGAAAAAAAAAACGGTAGTTGCCTCACTAGCTATTTGCCCAATTGGGAAATACTCAGCTTATCACATACAACAGTTGTATGTTAAGTATGTGGATATGACTAAAACAGGAATTAAAGTGTAATATGCTCATAGGAAGTGCAGCAACCGCAGAGTTTGTGTGTCTGTGGTAGTATACCTTGGTACCTTCCATTCATTAGCATTGAATTCATTGTGTGTGCGATGTAGTGCATCAGTGCAAAACAGTGTGTGGAGGCAGGTAGGAGTAGGAAGCTCCCAAAGTGGTAATGGGAGGGTTGGGAGGTGGAGGGAATGCGGGCTGAGAGCCAGTGGGTTGTGAGAGTCCAGGAGGCTCGGCGCTTCTCCGACAAGCCATCCGCTTGACAGGTGCACGTGAACACACTTACAGATACACACACACAAACACACACTTCAGCTTTTGCTTACCTTGTCAAAGTTACTGAACGCTCGCTGACAACATACACACAACCACAAAAGTACACACAAAATGCCCACCACCCTCTGGCCTAATATATGCTGCCACTTACATATATATGCATACGCGTTCTTCAGCCATGGCCTAATGTATGCTGTCTCTCAGACATGTGCACACACACATACAGAAGTGGCTTCAAACATCCCAGGGGGTGAGAGAGAAAGAGTGAGGAGGAAGGGGGGAAAAGCTGCTTGCTGCTGCTTTCACTGCCTCTCGTCCTCCTTTGATGGCAACACATGACAAGTCCTCCATTCAGACCGGAGGAGGAGGAGACGAGGAGGCAAAGCACGGGGATGGAGACACAAAGAATGTCATTAGCGGCAGCCACAGCAGGGTGCTGGTACAATATGGCAGCGGCATTAGTGCTGACTGGAGCTCCAAATCTCTTAAATAAAAGAAGCATTCACTGGCAGCAGCACTGACACCATGCAGAAAAATCAGATTCAGTGGACTAAAAAGATGGGAGAGGGAGGAGAGAGGCACACAGGGAGAAAATGGAGACTGAGAGGGGGACGCTAGAGGCAAAATCTAAATTGCAAAGGACAATTACTATTGGGCTCAAAAATAGAGATAACACAGATTCCTGAAGAGGGAGAAATCCATAATAATGTTAGATATTGACTATGTGCAGATTCAGCCTCTAAAAAAAAAGGTAGACCCAGGCAGACCTGGACACCCAAGAGAGAACACAAGTACAGAAGAAGAAGGAGAACTTTACTATCCCCTGAAAAATGAGATGCAATCATCAGGTTGTCACATTTAACTGGTGTATCTGGTCTACAAGACCGAACACAAGGGCAGACATGCAAATCTGCATGCAAGCATCTCTGCTCGGTGATCACCCCTGAAATTACCTTTTTTTTTACTCTCGAAAAAAAAAACCAGTCACTTGGCTCTCTCATGGCAGGACACTGATGACCTGGAGTTTGTCCACAAGGGTCTAAATCTACCTGTTGACTTCACCTCAGATCTGTGCTGCAGCTCTTCAAAGAGGAGGAGACTCATCATGACTCAGGGCTCACCAAGACCATAAAAGCTACCATCATCTTCTACCTGAATGAGAAATATAAGCTGCTACATCAAAGATGACAAAGTTATTGCCATGAAATCCAGAGCTGCGGCTCACATGCTGGATAAATGTCATAGCAGCGCGCGTCTGAAGCTACCCTCACATTCTGATCGACTGCATCAGGGGGGAAGCAGAGGGGATGCTGCAGCTTCGCCAGGCAAAGTTCAAACGACACTAGGCAGCTTTTTTCAAAAGTCCTACTCTATTGCTACTTCTGGTCTAACAAACCAGCAGGCTATTGAGGCTGAACTCAAGAGCTACCTGCAAGCTCCTGACAGTGAGACCAACCCCCCAAATGGTGGAAGATTAACTCAACAAACACCTCCTGGCAAAGACATTCCTGTGTATTCCTGCCATCAGCTCATCCTCTGAGCTCGCTTTTAAGTCCTGCCATAATGGCCAAAAAAAAATTGGAAATGAAAATGATGTGCTTTAGCTAAAAGATGTAGCATAATGACTGGATTACTGTTTACTTCTAGCATATTTCAACATTACAACTGTCAGAGATGTAAAACCAGCAGATAATTAATATTTTAAAAATGTATCTTTAACCTACAGTTGAGTACTTTAATTTGCCATAGCCTTTATGATTTTGTATGCCATTGTTTGCCTTATTGTTTAACCCCTACTTCTAAACATTATGAATTTGACACACTAGCAGACATTGCATGAAATAGCTGACACATACGTTTTGGCAGGAAACATGGAAAAAAAAAAAAAAAAAAATTGAATGAAGCTGCCTTAATGTCCATTAATGTCTTTAAATAATTGCATATATGAGCCACATTTCAGACCTTTGTTTTCTGAAGGAACATTTTGCAAATCAGTACCAAGAAATAAGAGTGAGAGTGAGACATGAGGAGATGTAGAAAGGGAGAGGATACAAAGAGAGAGAGAGAGAGAGAGAGAGAGAGACAGGAAGATGCTCACAGATGGAGAGGACAAAGATCAGGAGAGCAAGGGCAATGCAAAGGAGGAGTTGGATGCATGTGTTGGAGTAGAGGGTTGTAGACGACAGAGGATAGAGACATACGAATGTTGATGCCCGCCTGGTTTCTTGGCGGAGGATTGTGTGTGCTGCTCCTTAATATTAACAGCAGTCATCTGTCGGTTCCAATGCCAACCATGAATAATAGAGGCTCCACCCAGCTATGCCAGCACTCTGAATTATTAATTTCGCAACCACAGACTTGCATTAGCGCACAGTGTGGGGCACTCCACACTGCCGGGTGTGGGCACATTCGCCTGCTTAGACTGAGCCACATGCGTGCGCTCACACACAGGAAGTGAGAATGTGTGTGCACATACATATATTTTCTGACATTTAACACACGCACATTCTAACATGCATGTTCACGAACTGAAAGCAAGTGAACTGATGGCACTCTCTGAAACATCAACAAGCAGGTTTCTACTAAAGGTGCTGAGCTGCTGATATATTTTGGGCAACATCATAATGTGTTTAGAATAAACACCACGACTCATTACTTCGGGCTTTCAATCAACACTTTACTGAAATTACAAAGTTCCTGTTGTCAAAATTGTCAATACACAGATTTGAAACACAACAACCAAAGTATTTGGTTCCACAAATTTTTGAGAGTTGTGAAAAACTGCCATTGCAACATTGAGCAAAATAACCAGTTAATAATAGTTATCGTTGCAGCCACAATAGTACAACCCAAGAGACTTTGTTAACTAGGTCATTAGTTTCTTTTCATAGCTAGCTTAAGAAACGTAGCCTAATTAGCTGAAAGGAGAAACTGCCTGACAGATGTGAATCAGTGCAATGCTGCTCTGATAGTATGTTATGCACTGCATACATACCTGGTATGAGTGAAGGTCTGACAGCTGGATGTGTGCCTGTCTGAATGCGTGTGAGTCATTGATGAAACACCGAGGAATGTATTGTCATTTCTCTCCGTATACAACATGCCCTAGTTTAATCCCTGATTAAAATAAAAAAAACACATACATCAAAGATTCACCTGCAAGCACAATCATGTGCACACACATCTTACCCTTATCACCTAGAAGACAGCTTCTCCTACACTCCACACCTCTCGCTTGATCAAAGCACAATACATCTCCGTTTCCCCACACACACACAAAGCCAGTAAACACAGCCTGCAAACCAGCCTCTGGAGTCAGGCAGCAAAACAAAACTCAACATCAGCTGAAACAGAATAAAAAAAACTGAGAAACAGTGAAAAGCCTACAGTGAACATATAGTTGTGTTAAAGTATGTGTGTGTGTGCACGCTCTACAGAAAGTCTTGTGTAGGCTGAAAATTTGCATTTGGAGATCAAATTCCAAGTCTGTTTTCACTTGTAGAAGAGACATTGTGTTACAAGGTGATGGTAATGGTGTGGGTGAGAAGACCCAGGTAGAGAGTGACACACATCAGGGGTATCAGAGGAGAATTTCTCCTGGTGCAGGGCCAGTGTTTGCAGAGGCAGCAACTGCAAATCTTGCCTGCGGAGAGCAGGGTTCAGGGATTTCTTCGGTAAATTCACAAAAGCCTCACACACGCTGTGTGCAGCGATAACCCTGATCACAGCCCAGGGACAAGCATACAGCCTTAAAGAGTCTGTGCAAATAGGGCTGGGCCATATGACTTTAATCTGTACCACAGGAACATGTATATCACAATCATTTTGTCCCTCATAATTTCTATTAAACGTGATTACATTTTTCAAACGATTCTCTTTCACTGTGCATGTATGTTCATCTGACAGGTAAAACACACCAAAGACCATCCAAGGGTCGCTAAGTAGCACTGAGACCCTTCACACCGGCAGATCAGTTCTTTCCAGTCCAAATATAATAAGAAGTTCGAAGTTTTTATCTGGGACCCTGTCAGGTTCTTTCAAATGCTACTGGTAACTAACTACTGGTTATTTTTAGAGCTCTAACAATTAAGCAATTAATAGATTAGGCATTTGAGAGGAAATTAATTAGCAACCATCTTGATAACTGATTAATTAGAGCAAGTCATTTGAAAAAGTGAAAAAAAAAAATTTGCCAAACCTCTCTGGTTAAAGCTTCTCAAACGTGCGTGTCTGTTATCCTGAGACTGCTATAATAGTAAACTGAACGTTTGAAGACATCAGCTATCGATGCTCGATATTTGCCGATATATACTCCTTTTTGACAATGATCCCTCAAATGTGATTATCAAACACTTGTGACAGGATGTGTAACAGAGGTGGGGTACTTTCCAATTAAACAATACACTTTTTGATAAACTAGCATTGAAACAACAAATTTCACTGGGAATTTAATGATTATAAATACCCCAAGTATCTTTTACTGCAATATTAAAGTTTTCATTAAGGTGCAGATTGGACAACATATAAACTGATAACTTTATATCTGTGACGAGGATAATATTGGGAGATATTAAATATATTATCTCTAATTGTGATGGCAATTGGATACAGAAAAATAAATTGACAGATTTAATTGATAATGGAAGTAATTATTTGCAGCCACAGTTATTCTTATTCACTTTCATCGCAGAAATATTTCAAGATAAATCAATTACTTTTCTTACCCTTTAAAATGTCCTTGAATGGCAAAAAAAAATGTAATTGTGTCAGCACTAATTTATAAATAGTGTGTATTTGTTATAATAAGTGGCAACACCTGGGAGAGAGCAATAGGAAGGAACAGCACGAGACACACTGTGGATACCTGAGCAAACATAAAACATGTATTTTTACATTTTATAGTAAAACACAGCTGTTAAAAACGGTCCGGAATAAGACTTCGACCATGTCCTGTATTCACCAACACCAAAGTTTATATGACCATACACTTATATAAAAGAGTCTGGAATTGGTCAAAGAACATTGATTTACATGAGAATATAATCAAAATTGTACTTTATTACAGCAACAACATGAAGCGCCTCCCATGCCAATAACAACAGACAATCTCCTGATTGCTTGGCTAAGCTAAATATAGGGAGCATACTTGGCAACAACCGCGAAAAAATAATTTTTGGCCCTAACATTTATCCAAACCCTGCCCCTTACTTGACACAATGAAGTTACCACTGAAACAAGTCGCAGAATATGCAGGGAGGGGTCAACATATCTTAAATGGTTGGTACATTCTTACGCTCCCAGGAGACTCAAGAAGGAGCTTTGCAGAAACTTAAGACGGTGGCTTTATTTTGCTCTGATGCTGACCCCACCGTGGTCTAGTCACTTTCCTGGACGTGTGTGTGTGTGTGTGTGAGAGACAGAGAGAGAGAGCAACAAAACACGGGTGTAAGTGACTGAACATGTGTGTGCACAAGTCACACAGTAGGAATGATAAGTGTGAATGTAATTGTGAATGAGCGACTGAGAGAAAACAAGTGGAAGTCAACAGAGTAACACTATCGGCATTAACTGTACAAATCACTACCAAGACTTGTGTGCAGTGATCTCATTTCCTCAATTGACTGACAACATTTTTGGGAACCAAGAATCAAACTTTGACACTACTTGACCAAAGACAGAAATAGATGTGAGGACTTAAAATACACTAAAGAAAAGAGCCACTTCTACACAGTAAAGGCCATGTATTCAGTGTAGCTACTGTTTCTCACGTCACCCACTAACTAAATTATTCATGAAATTGTGAGAATAATTTCCCATTGGAAATCCTGTATCAGGTGGCAAACTGATATTGATTTTTCACAACCTGCACTGAGCAGAGGACAGAGAGAAACTATGTATTTACATTAGGCTTGCTGTGGTGGTCGGTATTGCCGGTGTTACAAGGTGATCGTGCCCACATCGAAGACATTACTTGCCGACCGCCCAACGCTGTCATTTTGCGGCGTAAATTGCCACAGGCGTCTACTCCGTGCAGCAGCGGGGCCAGCAGCAGAGTCGCAGTACAGTGTAGCAGGAGGCTTGATAATGTTAATGAGGGAAAATTATCTCTTCATCCAACAGCTCCTTCTTGATCCACAACTCCCACAGACTGAATAAACCTTCTCCCCGACATATTCAAAATTGATCTACTGTCAACAAATGCCAAAAATGGCTGTTGTTTTGCTCTGTAGATGCATTTTTGAGGAAAACAAGCATTACTTTACAGCATTACAAAGCATTACTTCTAACTCTTCTGCTTCAAAAGTTGACTTGTGTTTCGCTTTGAAGCAGTAGGAAATGTCCGGCTTGTGTTAGTAGTAAATTAACACTACAATATACAGATAGTGAGCACAATTTCTTGAAATAGGCCGGAGTACCGTGATTGCTGGTGTTGGCAAGAGTTTATTAGTTGGTGGGAAAATTATGTCTCTGCAGCATCCCTAATTTACATGCTGGTTAATATTCTGTTCATGATGTCCTGGATAAGGTCTTTACTGGTATACATACAAACATTGTCATAAAACAACCAGTAAAAATTTAATCCAGGAACGAGTTGGATCTATTTTTTTCAATATTTTATAGTTCTCATCTTGCAGTCATCCCTGGAGTGTTGCATTGTGTTAATTTTGCACTTGCATGAATCCCAACAGTAAACAGGATATTTTGATGACAGCCTTGAGCAAACTGATTAATATCCATATATTTCTGCAGGCATATTTCTATAGTACACTACTGGTTTAATGTGGTTGATGAAAACATGCAACAACTCGCATACAGAATGAAACATCACGAATATGACGCTGATGATAAAAATGTAAATAATGAGCGAGAGGCGAGATGAACAGAAAATAAAAAGTCAAAAGGGGAAGAGATCAGTCAACTCGATGCTGTTTTGTTTTGTGACTATAATTTATTATAACTGAAGTTTCTGTTAAATTGGCAAAATAGACTGTTGCTTTTTCTGGTAAAATTTGGAAAACATTCTAGGGAAAGATGCCCACTAGAGCATACCGCTATTTCTCCTTCAGACTATTAATAGTGAAGTTTTAAATAACCTGAGTAGTGCAGACTGGAGGAGAACGGTTAGACGAGAGCTCAGGTTATATATTTGCGTTATGAGCTACCAACATTAAAATCACTTACAGCAAGGGAAAACCTGGACAGGCTTCACACTACACTACACAGTAGTGTATTCACTGCGCATCCAACTGTTTGGATTTCTAATAATGATATACCACATGAACAGTTATTGTCCAGTCCCTGCTGATGTATGTTTAATATCCAGGTGCCACCGGCCCACATGTGGAGCAGGGCTAGCTGGCAGACATTGTCGACTGAAGTGGACCCCAGGTAGCCTGACTATTTCAGCTAACGAGTATCCAAATAAACACACAAATATGAAGAATATGGTGCCAGCTTTCTCCAGTGACAACAAAGCACCTTTTGAAGTTTTGCTGCAACCCTTATTCAGAGTTAAGTAAGCGTTAATCGACAATTTCCCTACATTTTCAACATTTTCAGCAGTGATTTAAAGGGTATGGGCCACAGTACCAGCAGGCCAATGACATTCTTGTTCTCCTAGGATTTTCTGGTATGGGTATGATAATATGGATAAGAGCTATAGTTATCCATCTGCCCATCTCTAAATCCATCATCCATCCATGCATCCATGCAGCTACCTATCTCTCAGTAAGCCATGGGGCTCATCAGCTGGTGTATCAGAAACATGCCCAGAAGTAGGCCACGGTCAACAATAAACATCTCTGTACCGTGCAGATCTTCTGGTTTAATCTCCCAATTGGAAACATTGGAAAAAAGATGTTGCTTTTATATTAAAAAAGCCTGAAGGGATTTCCACACAAAGAAAAGATCAAGTGAAATTTTCCTTTAATAGAAAACCCTGTATTAGAGTAGACCTAATTCGGGTCACTTTACTTCAGCAGTCTCAGTGACATCATTAAAGCAGAGGCGTTTACTGAATCTTTGAAGTAAATCAGATGACTCAACTGCACAAAAACTACTTTGGACTGCGTCAAACAGCAGATAAAAGAGGAAGCACTGGAGTCCCCCTGCTGAGACAGGATTCGTTGTCATTATCATCATCATCAGTGATTCATCCTGTATTCTTTTTTTAGGGCATTCACAATAATGGCAGCAGAGTATTGCATCTCTTTTAAATGGAGAAAAACACCATATTACTTGTACTGACTGCTCTACTTCCTCTTTAGCTTCCCGTATTGGCCTAAATGAAGGACTTCAGTGAACCAGGACACAGGTGTTGATGATCCCCGGGGACGACAGAGTGATCAGACAGTGGAGTAAACAGCGAGACGCTGTACATACAAATGACATATTAGCGCAGGGTCTTTGGTACAGTCAATTGCTGCTTGGCTCTGAAACTCGTGACAGATCAGATGTCAGTTTGATGCTTTCTACGTGCCTGACACGGTCTGTATGAGACATGAAACAGCTCTCCCCAAAGAATTTAAATATGGATCAAATTGGCCACATTACAAGCGCTATGCATATTGTGACACAGTAGGTGTTCTTGTGGGGAGTTAAAATGTGTAACACTTAACCAGATGGTGATGTTTATTTCTGCTAATCCACTGAACTACAGGTTTCAAAAAAGGGACACCGGCAAAATCATACCTGCTCTACAAATCTCAATCATCTTGAGGTACAGTATATCTTTATGTCACCCAAGAATGTCATTATCTTCCAAATGACTCTAAGGCTGCTGCTAAGACCGTTGAGTAGTAAATACATTAATCACAAAAGATGAGATGCTATCAGGATCTTATCTGACTAGATGACAATGGTTGATAATCATCACAGTTTTCCTTCACACTCATTAATCAGACAAGCAAATCGCAATGTTAGGGCAAAGAGTGGAAAACATCTTTGTTTTTTCCCCAGTGTGAAATATTGAAAATAAATGGTTAATTCAGTCAAGATCAGTTGGAAACATGAAAGGTTTAATTCATGGCACACGTAAAGGAGAGCTGCTGAACAAACACCATGTTTAAGTTGGCATTTTATGCAAAGCTTAGGAATAAAGTTAGTTATTCATCAGCTGGACTTCTTTCTATACAGATAGTGTTGCTTTATCAACACTGGACACCTGCGCAAACATCCTGACCATGTATTGAATTTTACAGCTGAAAACAGGCAGAACAAGCTCTTAAAAAGGACTAGAGTAAGACTCCATGTGCTGGATTTACCAACAACACATCATTCAATGACTGATGATACTATATATGGTTATAAGTTGTATAGTGTTCTGGATTGGTCTAGGGACATTGCTTTACATGAGAATATGAACAAAATGGTTCTTTACGACAGCAATAACATCATAGTGACAACATGAAGCGACTCCTAAACCGATGGTCGCAGTGCTATGCTGATAGTGTTAGTTACTTCATCAAACTTTATTTCACAGGAGCACAAGTCCGTTCCATCCAAAACATCCTTTATCAACCACCTACAATACTGAAGCTTGCTGAATAACATGAAACACCCCCCATCAGTAGCTATGTTTACATGGAGAATATTTCTTCACTCACACCGAAGATTTCGGGTCAACCGTTCACAAAGGACTGGATTAAAAGGGTTTGGTGTTTATATTCAACAACGAATTCAAAACAGCTGTGAACCGTGCAAATGTGATGTTGTGTCATGCATTCCTCTTCTTTTCTTATATTGTATCTCTTTTGACTCTTTTGATTCATTCTGTAACAGTTTGTATCAAAACTCTCAAAGCTGCCATCTTTGGTGAGTGGACAAATGTGCGTAACTATTAGGCTACTACTTGGGCCAATATTTGATTATCTTAGTGATATTTTTCACAATATGAAATATCAAACAGCTGTGTGATTCTCACTATGCATTGAAACGAATGCTTATGAAAAGGTTTAAACAACACTTCTGCAAACGATTTCATTCGGAGGATGTTGGGTTCAAAGTTAACGTAATAACATTTTTAATATCGACGTCCTATTGTTGCACGATTAATTAGCTCTCTAATTCTATACCATTAAATCCCTTTCCGACCAACACAATGACACAGGATAAACCCGCATCTGTGTCGTTGGTCATTATCTTGCCAAGTGACCCCAATCTCAGCCTGGGCTAAACACAGCCGGACGCTGGCTTTGATAACGTCATGCACACTTAAACAATACGTTACGCACTGATTAATCAAAGAAGAGCATAAAAAAACAACTAGAACTAAAATTGCAGTTACAGCTTTATGAATGGTGAGCACTTATGTCACCTGTGCTACAGTGTCATTTGATTATGTCATAAGTAAGCTGAATGCCAGCTAAGTATAGACTGACATCATATGTGCATCCTCCAAATGAAAAGATGCTCCAGGCATCAGCTTTTCTGTATGGATCCACTCAAAGGAGGAAGTGTCTGTTTCCTCCAGCTGAAATGTTTCCTTCTGCTCATTAATTCAAATCAGCTGTCACACAACCTCAAAAAGCAGACTGATGTCATCGAGCTGATCTGTAATTTGATAACAAAACACTGTCATGCTGGTTTGCATCACCGGTTAGCTTTGGGTATGTGTGGGGGTGGTTAAATGAGAGACTCATAGGCGACATCATAACTGGTGACTTGGTAATTTCGGCTGATTTATGTCTTGGGAGGTGAGGAATTCTTCACCGTGCCATTTCTAAATTATCACCTCGGGTACAAAACTGTTATGTGGATAATAGAACATTTCAGCTGCAATTTGCAGGAACTGATGGTGGTTGTCTGGGTTGTCATATGATGAGGATGACAGATGAGGCCCTTTTATTTGACACCATTACCTATTTAATGAAGCAGGCACAAAAATGTTGCAAGTATTGTATCGCATTGTATTGCAAGATTTTTAAGTGTCTGAAATGTAAATATTTTTCTCATATACGCAGAAGGACTGCTTAAACTTTCCCCTACATAAGCTCAGTAGCAACACAGGAACGGTGCAAATAAGAAAAATAAACAAGTAGACCCCGACTTTGTCTGAAATGGTATATTCTAGAAATGCTCAGATGTTGGATTATCTTTCCCTGTGGGAATCTCTACAGGCTGTGGGTGTACTGAAAGACTAGGCATGTGTCAGGCCTGCAGCTCTACTCATTGCCTACATTGTGCAGCTAGCCAGCAGGCGTGGCGGCAGAAGCCTCCCGTCCTTCAAGGAGCTGCCTGACTGACCAGCCGCTGCCCAGATGGAGAGGCCTCACTGAGTTTGCACGCAAGATGGCAGCCACAATGGCACTATTCTACTGGGCAGCATGATCACTAGGAGGGAGGGTATGGAGAGGGGGTTACCATTATCACAGCTCTGCAGGTACTGAACAGAGAATTTACAGAAATATTGGACTTAAACATGAGTCTGAAAAATATCTAAGACCAGTGATGATTGTGGTCTCCCAATTACTTTTAAGAGGCAGCCTGACCAGGCCTATACATTACTGTTACTCAATCTTCTATTATCATTATCATTATTATTATCATGATTAGGTATGATAGCTTTAGGTACTGTAATGGTGCTGAAAACTGAAAGCTGTTTCTCATTAAGGTTATCAAATAGAAAAAACAAGGACTTAAAGCCATCATGCACCAATATGTTTGAGGAATAATATAATCTTAATTGACTTAATCTACAGTATGAGGCTTCACAAGGCAATACTCATATCCCACTGTAAGTGATTAAAAGATTATGGAGGCAAAATAAATAACCGACCGAGCTTAAGCAATTAGTTGAATAACAGATTAATCACCGGCCAAGCAATTAATCTGCAACTGTCTTGATAATGGATTCATAGTTTAAGTCATGGTTTAAGCAAAAGTCCTGAAAATGTTAATGGTTCCAGTTTGGTTTTGGCCGATGAATGATCGACGGTCGACTACTAATCCCTGACCATTGTAACATCGTGATTCAAAAGGCTCCCCACCAGAGAGCACGATTAGGTGGTGCGTCCCCTCAGAGTTGCTGTAGGGCAAGAGTTGTTGGTTGTGATATGTGGGAGAGGAAATGAAAAGAAGCATGCTGCTGCTCAGCGCATTAACATTACGTCTCCATGCACAGTTTATTATTTTCTTCACCAGCTCAGTTAGGCGAAGCCAAGACACTCAGCAGTGTTTTGTTTCCTGCGGGCCACTGTTGCTCTCAGTCATGCCGTTTTAAACACGGTTTTCTTAGCTTAGCTTCCTTGGCTAGTTAGTCAACATTTTTTCATGCATATGAAGCTGAGACGGAGCGGAGACAAGGACACTTTTAAATGTGGCACAGGGATGTATTTCAGTGGTAACGGGAGGCAGTTGGAGATTCATGTCAGAGCAATGGTAGAAAACAGCGGCGGGAAAAAGCGGTGGGAAACAGCGGCGGCTACAGTGGTGAGCTAATACGCAACTGCTACTTTGCGACAACATTGAGGCGATGTGCTGCCTCAAATTCATAAACAATGATGTCATTGTCCATCAGCATGTTTTACTGAAAACATCGTCAAATGCCGATTCGGCAGACATCAACCAACCATAGTTCCACTTCATTAAGTCTAAATATTTGCTAATTTTAGGGTGCCCTTTATAATATTTAATTTTATATCTTTGGGGTTTGAACTATTAATTGAACAAAACTTAAGGTTGAAGTTGAGTGATTTTAAGACATCCACTCAGGCTTTGGGAAACTGACAGACATATTCACTATTTGCAAACATTTTATACACTAGGCATGGACGATATAAAAATTTCACAACGTTCAACATAATTGCGATATATACTGTTAACCGGATAATCATCAAGATATTCATAAAATGGCACTAAAACATACTGGAACCACTCTAACATGCATTACAGGAAGGACACACACACACCTTTTTAGTGAAAAACAATCAAAGAATCTTAAATAAGTAATCATTAATCATAAGCTAGATCAGGATAAATAAATGGTGGTTACCTCTTCTCACTGTAATTGTTTTTTGTTTGGAGTCCATAGTATTTACCTACATCTGATTTAACTTGTTTGTATGGGGGATATAATATGCAAGCCATGCCTTCAGCCACGGTGACAAGTTTAGGCAATTCAAAATAAATCAGGAAACCAATATAGGACGAGCGAGCTAGACAGCTAGATAGTTATTCATGTGAGAACATTCATGATTATCTTAATTCATGCAAGTAGTAGTAGTGTGGTGAGCAGGTAACACTATGATAGTCTTAATCAACCACAAAGACCGACATGTCTGGTAGGACAAATTACAGACAATGTCTTGATGGCCACTAACCACTAAGCCGAGAGCTAATACAACTGTTGTTAACCTCACAAACAGAACTGCTACATGATACACATTTAAAAAGAGGAAGCACTGCAGGTGTACTGCATATTTCCAGACAGTTTCACTTATCATCAGGCTTCCTAAATAAGTGGACCGTGGCACTGCTCACACTAAGAATGGCTAATATCTTATCAGACAGTAAAATACATCATGATGTGCACTTTGAGTGTGTAGGTCTGAAACCTCATGCACTGCTACCAGGCTGCTGAAATGCAGACAGGCATTAAGTAAATGCTGTATCTATACAGCGTGATCATACAGCTACTGTGCGGCGTATGTCTTGCACCATCTGTGATGTCCTGTTGCTCATGAGTGTCAGTATACAGTTAAGCTCTGCACCAAAGTCTCCACGATAAATCCCCCCTCTGTTATTGCACTTGCTGATTAAAGAGACAGTGGACATTGAAGGGAAGAGGCTGGAGAGGAAGAACGGACTAAACACGGTCATTGTGTTGAGGTCAGCAGGGCCTTGGACGGACTTCAAATGTGCAATGAGATGGTTAGTGTACAGACAGAGGAGCCATTACTCCCCTGCTGAGCACATAAGCCAGGCTCAGAGCTTAACGTAAAACAGTAACGCAGCTCAGCTCCTTGCAGATTTGAGCATCGACCAGACAGCGATTCCCCCCCCACCTCATAACTCATTGTTAAAAGGCAAAGAGCCGACATGTAGCCAGGCTTGCGGACATGTCCTGTCACCTCTTGTCTTCGTCAAGCTTCACCTCGATTAGACTACTCCAATCTAGTCATCAGTCAAGTCAGTGAGACAGGGAGGGAGCTATTGACGAGGTAGATCGGTTTAATCTGTGAGTCTTCTTACTAGATGGGTCTGACTTCACAGATGGAGAGCTGTACAGTCTCACTACTTAGACCAGGGCTGAGTGAGTCACACTGTGTTTGTGCTTCAAATTCAGTCACATAGAAATTACTGAGATTTTTTGCACTGAAAGAAAAAGGTACTAATTACTCTCAGCACAGACCCTTGAGACACTGTGTTGGACATCCTAGCATACCGGCAGCAGGTTAGCCCTGACAGACGCAGCATATGGATTCCTAACATGGTGCAGTCTGGTTGAACAGATTCCTCTGGGGATAATGAATGCCAAGCCCTCACGCCCCTTCTCGATCCAAGCAATCTTGGTAACAGAATTCGCTAATAGAAAACCCAAAGCTATCATGCTGCTTCATCTGTACTCTGCACTCACTGTAATCAACACAACAGTTCGGACAGGTGGGCATCAAAATGAGTCATTTAATGCGATGACCAATGTCGCTATCCAGATTTCAATGATGCTCAACCAGTGTGGAGCACAAAGTTATTAAAATAGGCAACAAGACCTGGAGGGATGCTTTATTAGATTTATAGCAGTAAAAAGCACAAACATGAGATTATATTCTAATCATGAGATATTTTTGTCCACTGAAAACAACCCAGGAGTGACACTGTAAACAACGGCAGACAGTTTTCACCTGAGGTGAATGAGAACACTGTAAAGTAACAATGTGCTACAGACGCTTCATCGCTCTTTGTCGGTCAAGCCACGGCTTGCAGAGGTATGCACATTTCAACATTTCTGTCAAGACGGTTGAACCTTGAATTAGCGAGTGAGGAACTAACAAACCGCAGCAGAAGGCTTCGTGCCCGACTCATTCATGAAACACAGACCACATTTAACAATGCAACTATTTTAGCTCAAATCATTAAATGATCGTTAACCTGTAACAAAGCATCCACAGCATCCAGCGTCCTTGAGCCAAACACTGATGCTTCACCAGCTCCAGGATGGTGTTTTGTAGCTCTAGCTGACCTCTGACCTCCCTGTGGAGGAGAGCAAGAGAAAAAACAATCTCCCTGAGGAATAAACAGTAGCATCAACAACAATTATCTGCTGTCATAACTGAACCGGACATCTCTGCTGTGGCACTGCTCCCTCTCTATAATCATATACAATGGCATGTTAAATCAAGTCACTGCTAAATCCAAGACAAATGCTGAAGAATTTAATAATGGAAGACACATTATATTAAAACAATATAAGCGGAAAGATAGGGATCAGTGTTTCTTCAATGTAAGGGGCTGAACCTCAGCTCCAGCCCTGTGCTGTACTCAGTGCAGCGCGGAGGTGGCTAAAATTACAGTGTCCATTATCGGACAGAGTCATTAATTCTTAAATGCAAAGCAATAACACAAAAGGCCAGACTGCAGTATGAGCACAGGTGTAATATATACATGGCTACCATTCAAACCTGTCCCTCTACAGTGAGACATGTGTGGACATTTCATCCAAAACGGCAGCATCCGCCTGTAACACAATGCTGCATGGTCCTCTGTCTCACTGACTCCCAGCTCTATCTTTGCTGGCTTGCCTGCTGTGCTGGACCGACACAGAGTCAACAAATACGGCTGGACAACAGAGGAAGGTAAAGGTCTGGACCACAAAGCCGCGACAGAGGCGTCCGACTCCGGAGGGGAAGGGAAGAATGAAAGGTGGGTGACGAGGAGGCTCCGGGCAACAACCGCAAAACAGCCCGAAAACGACAACATAATTGTGGGGTAACACAAACCAACAACACACACACGCCATTTACCAGTTGCCTTGTTTTGTTTTGTGTCCACTGCTCTACTGTCAAACACAATGAAGGTAAACAGGGAACAGACTGGAGGGGGTAAAAAAAAAAAAAAAAGAAGAAGAAAAAAAATCTGTTCAGACCTAGCTTTAATTGTGTCCGATAATGGATGCAGTGACGTTATATTGAACGTTAACTTAGCAGCTAACGCTAACGGTCACAAACAGGTTGACCGTTAGCTCTGTAAGTGAACAGCGCTTCTCGTAACGTAACATTTACGAGCTTTTTAGCGGATATAACAGACAAATACAGCACACACAGCCCAGTAATGACACCACCACCACCTCCTCCTCCTCCACCACCTCCACCCCCTCCTCCTGTGAGCTATC